>PVHY01003486.1:0-107146 GCA_004024945.1 Uropsilus gracilis | reverse complement strand
CCCACCCCCCCCACTGTTGTCCTGGCACCTTTTGAAACCTCTTCCTTTTAAGCCCAGATGCTTGGTTAGTTCCCTACCCTTGCCACAAGTTCCTGGCCGCTTCTCACTCAGCAAGGATTTCAGTGCTTGCCGCTACCATGCTTCTCCTACCCTCATGAACGCAACAGCTTCCCCATTGACTTGTCCACTAGCTGTGCAGTTCCTCTCCCTTCCCTGCTTCCATGACTGATCTGTCCACTCCATCATGTGATATTGCTCCCCCAGCTCGTCTGGAGTCCTGAGCACAGCCCTCCCTTCCTTCTCACTGTCTCTGCTTTGTAATTCCCATGAAACCATGCTCTTCAAGCCCCACCTCTGAACCCTCTGTTTCCCACATCCTCAGTCCCATTGAAGAAAATCACTTCATCTGCTAAAATGAGTGAGGATACACTGCTGACTTCTAACATGACCCAAAGCCACAGAGCCACACTCCTACTGCTCTTAGCTTTTCTTCCTGTATTTACTAGAAATTCACCCACAAGTCCATTTACTTGCCTCCATTCATATATCAAACTGCAGGTTGAATCCAGCTGCCATAGCAGTTGCTCCAGCAGAGCTTGTCTGTGACTTTTTAATTTCCAGAAGTTTTCTCATCATCTGAAGTTCTTGCCTCAACTTCCGGATAACTCCTGTTCCTCAGCTGTGACAGCAGCATCTCTCACATTCCTCTTTCTCTGAATACCTCTTCATTTTTCCAACAGACTTACCCTTTTCTTTCAGCTTTTTCAGAATCATTGCTTCCATAATTCCCATCCTCTGCTCCCCTCCTACCATTCCAGCTAAGACCTTGCTCTGGTACCAGAGGAAAAGTGCAAATTGACCTTACCACCAGGCCATTTCTGAGAACATTCTTCTCACCCAGCACAATTGGGCTGTGCCACATAGCAGATGTCAGCTGCTGCCTGATGGTCTGCTCTGAGATGATGGGTGTGAGTCCTAGGAAAAAGTCGTCTTCATTTTGGGGGTGGCAACAAGTGTTCGTGCTCTGGATAGGCAAGCGCATGGTGTTATTGCAGGGGATTTGAGCTGTCTTGATGATGGGTGATCAGATCCTCCTAGGCCATCCAAGATAATGGATGAGTGGTTTCTAGAATCTGGAGAAGAGCTGCTATTTTTAAAAGTTGGGTTGTGCAGTGGAACTTGTCTGGGGCTTGGAGGTAGGCATTATCTTTAGAATTCCACTCTCTTACTACTTGTGTGACCTTGGGCACTTAACTCCTCTCTTGGCTATATCTTATTGTTTTCATTTGTAAACTGATAGCAGTACCTTCTGCTTCTGAGGATTAGGATAATGCACATGTTAAGAAGATAGTATTTTTTGTTAGACTTCTTTCAGTAGATGATTGAGCAGATAAAGTGATAGTCTCTTAAGCGACCCGACAAGTCACCAAAAATTACTTTACAGTCTCTTTTCTGGCAGCAGCATCAGCTAGGGTGAGACTAAACAGAACTGCTCCCTATTCTCTGACTGACAGAAACCAAGACAACACAGACCATTTCAGCAACAAGCCCTCATCCAGATCTCAGTGATGGTGGGTAGACGTTCTTGAGATGGAAGTGTCTGTGTGAGCCAGAATTGATAGGACAAATGACCTGGAGAATGGGGGGCAGGCAAGATATGTGAAAGACAACTGCAAGACCGGAACCTGACCTAAAAGTTGAGAAGTTTTTGAGGGAAAGAGTGGAAATGCAAACTGTTTCAAAAGAAAACAACAACTGTTGACACTATTAACAGCAACTAATGACAATCTCTACCTGGAGATAGTATCAGCTCCCACAGCTTCCACAAGACTGACTCTCCCCAGCCCCCACCCAGCTTTACACATCAGTCTAAAATCTAGGTTGTTACCTATGCTTCTGACCCAAATAGATTGACGGCTTCCTGGCCCCTCTCCTTATATTTGATTCATTCTCTGGAATGTCTCATAGGACTGAGGGTAAAACATTACTCAAATGCTGGGCTTATTTGGGTGCTAACCCAGGAACAGCAATATGGAAGAGATGCTAGGGCCAGGGAGGAATATAGGGAAGTCCCCAGAGCTCCCATGCTCCCCGCTGAGCACCTTCACATTATTTACCAACTGGAAGCTAACTGAAACCTCCCTTTTTTGGGTTTTCATGGAGACTTCATAACATAGTCATGATTGATTAACTTATTGGTAGTTGATCTCATTTTTCAGTTTCTCGTTCCCCTCCAGGAGTTCAGGGATGAGGCTGTTTCAACCCTCTAACAACTCATTTGTTCCCTTGGCAATCAGTCCCCACCCATCTTTGGGGGCTTTCCAAAACTCACCCCATGGACAAACTCTGATGTGGCTGAAAGGGGCTTGTTATGAATATTAAAAGATGCCTTTATTATTGCTTTTATCACTTAGGAAATTCTTATGATTTTAGGAGCTCCTTGGCAGAGATGGGGACAAAGACCAATATATATTTTTCTTATAAATCACAATATCAAAGTGATATAAACAAAAATGACTTCAAAGTACTCCTTTATGGTTTATAGAGGAAAAATAATATAAGAATTGACAAAACGAAAACAGAGCAAACTGTAGAATATGACTGCAGAATTGAGAGTAGTAGAGGGGATAGGTGAGGATGGGGGTGGTGGTGGAGGGGAGTGGGCCCTTGGTCTGTAGCAAAGGACCATGGCAAACATCTGAGGAGGTGTGAACTGTTTCTCTATATTGTAACCAGTGTTGTAAACCAATCTTATCTCAATTAAAAAAAAAAAAGGAAAATCAAGAAATCAAGTCTATGTTTTTAGCATCCAGGTCTCCATTGAAAGGGAAATCATTCATCTGCTGTAGAAAGACATGCAGAGAAAACATGGAAGCTGAGGCACAGAAATAGTTGGGTAGCCTGCATGGGAAATATGCTGGAGAGAATTTGCAGAAAAGACAGCAGCAGGTAGCATGCTTGCTGCTTTCCCTTTGTTCACTGGCTTATACCTCTGTTAAATCACTCATAGCTTTTTCTTCAATAGCTAATAATCAGATAGAAGACCTAGTCAGTCATTCATTTCTTCAACATATGCCCACGTTGTGTCCCACTGAGTGCCATAGACTTGTATTATTCCTAACCTCTGGATACCCTTTCAAATTTAGAAATTTTTGAAAAGCTGGTCATTTTAGTATTATCTGTACATCATGAAGAGGCCCTGGCGGTTGATTTATTTGCTCAGATTAAGGCAGCAGTGGCAGAACCCAAAGTTTGAGTTCATCCTACTTCTCACAATGTCATGAGGCCAATGCTTAATCAGTGTTTGTTGGATCAAACCCAGGAAAGGGACCAGGATGAGACAAAAGAGAAAAGGGAAGTTCAGGATTAGGGATTGGTACAGTCAGTTCAGAGACAGAATGAAGATTGAGTAGATTCCATGGCTCTAGAATGACTCATGTTTCCAGGAGGACCTCATAACCCAGGCAAGAAAAGTTGCATGAGTAGGACTGATAAAGATGGGAGGGAACAGGTTTGGGGTTGTGGCAGAGGACGGCCCTCTAGTTCTGATCCCAGAGCACCTGATGAACAGTAAGTGAGTCTTTGGGAGTCCCTGTCCTGACTTCAGAACTGAACATATCCTAATGCACTCTTGTCTCTAGAGATATGAGGATGAGTCTGGAGTAGAGTCTGCTGATGTGGTTCTGCTAATGTTTTCCCAAAACTACATGCAGGAGAGATGGAATGAGGGCCCAGATGCCTCTGTTGAAAAAACACTCTCGGTGCATTTCTCTGTGACCTTCACCCTTTTGGATTTAGTCCTCAGGCTTCCAGTTTAGCAGGTGGTTGGGTTAACCAGCATTGGTCTCAGCTGGAATGGGCATGAAGTAGATGTCTAATCTAACTTAGTCATTACCCCCTTCTTTGGGAATGATGGTTCACAAAGCCCAAGCTGGAGAAGCAGGCCTGGGAAGTCATGTTTGGATCTTTGACCCAAAATAGTCAATTAATGTCACTCTATTGCAGGTAGTTTTGATGGTTTTCCTAAGCCTATAGCTTAGCCAATAGACGCTACTTGTGTTGGCCCCTTGTAGCCTCTTAGACCTCATTTCCGGTGCTTCTTCCTGCGTTGATGCTGCTCCATCTCCACTAGCTTCATGTTCCCTTCACATGCCAAGTAAATTTCCACTCAAATCCTTTCACTTTCTATTTCTTCTTCTTGAATATTCCTTGCCATATAGTTGAACTCTATGACTACCTTCACTCAAATCCATGTTCAGATCTCTACTCCCATCCCTCCAAATTCATGACCATGTTTTTAAAAATAGCACTTCCTCTTTCCCTTTATCCTGCTCCAGTTTTCCTTATAACCTACCACTGCTGGAACAAAATATATGCTTGCTTGCCTTTTATCATCTCTCTCCTTCAGTCAGTTATAAATTCCCTGTGAGCAGTTGAGGTTATTCATTGCAGTCTCCCCAGCACCTAGAATAGCTCTTAACACATCATATATACTCAAATATTTACTGAATGAATGACCCATGGTCAACTTCAGGGTACTTTATGAACAGTAAGTACTTCTTGGGGAGTCCCTGTCCTCAGTTGTAGTGACTCTTTTGGTTGGTGATGTGTGTTGATTCTGTGGAGTCAGGCTTGAGACCAACATCTGTGTTTGTCCCACGTAAGTGCAGGAAGCTGGTCAAAAACCAAAGAGATGCTGAGGGGAGGGAGTCCAAGTGTCTCTGAGAGAGCAAGAGAAAGTTCTGCTGCTCTCCTTGGCCCTGGCACCTGATGTATTCACATTTCTGTGCTCTAAAACTCACTAGGTATCTAAATTTTTCTCTTGCTGAGTAACTTTATCACAAACTTAGCAGCTTAAATAATGCCCATTTATTATCTCACCCTTCTGTAGGTTGAAAAGGTGGGCTGACCTGGGTTCTCACAAGGTGGGCTTTTTCTTATCTGAGGCTCCAGGGGACAACTTGATTCCTAGCAAATTTGTCTTGTTGTAATGATCAGTTCATTGCAGGCATAGGACTGAGAGTCCTCATTCCTCCCTGGCTCTGGGAGGGCTGCTCTAAGTTCCTCGAGGCCATGCCCAGCTCCTTGTCATGAACCCTTTCTCATCACACCTGCCATGGCCCTATTCACGCATGGAATCCTTCTCAAATTCTCTGATTTCCTCTTCTGCTCTCAGCAGGGCTCCTGTGATTAGGTTAACATATGGGGTAGAGGATAACTCCTATTGATTAACTCAAAAAATCAACTACTAACCTTAATTACATATGAAAAATTCCATTTGTTGTCATCTTGAAACCTAACATAGTCAAGGTTGGCTATTTGATCATATTGTAGTATTGAGATTAGGCTACAAAATCATCATGGGCCATTGTAGGTTTTGCCTACCCAGTACTTATTCTTTTAATTTCCTTTAATTAACTTGGGGGAAAGAGGAGAGAGAGAGGTGTCCATTGTTTGCAACTAAAGAGTAATGGCCTTATTCCACATGAGCCTAGCCTAGGGGAGTGGAGTGGTGGACTGTGTTCATAAACTTTGTCTTCCTGACCTCTGCCAAATTGCACTTCTTTATTTTTCCTCTGGAATCGAGTTCAGAATATCAAGATGTGAAAGATTAGACCATCTGTCATCTTTCATATGCCAAAAATAATGAAAATAGCCCCTTGCTTCTAAAATCTCTGGTAGGAAACTTTTTAATAACGCTTTTCCTTGTGGATCCCTCTCCAAGTGACATCATTGGTGATCCTGGGCCTTTTCCCATGACTTAATAGCCAAGGAGAAGACCGCCCAACTAAATCTCACAGAGTACATTTGGGGGTAGCTGGCTTAAAGCCTCCAGGCTCTTGATGAAATGAGTGGTTTTGGTTAATCCATACCATGAAGCTGAAAAGCTATTATGTATGTATATTTTTGTACTGAGGTATTATCAAGAAATTCCTCATAGATGGGGATAAACTATGGTTTGGAGATGAAAAAAACTGTTTTAAGAAAAATGCAAGACATAAACTCTGTTTCCTACTGTAAATCAGAGCAAGTTTTACAGTCTTTTGTGACTCAGAGAGGGGTCACCGGCCAAATCTGCTGAGGGAGGCAGGATGAACCAAAAATGGCTACATTTTTATGATTTTTCCCCTGCTGCTGTTAGCGCTTCCATTTGCCCAATGTAATACAATTTTCCAGAATATTGCAGGAAATTGGAGATAGGGAATTGCTATCCAATTCACTGCCCAGCTTCGAAAAAATGTATAGTAGTAGTTGAGTGTCAAAAAAAAAAAAATAGCATGAGGTAAGTCAGGGGGAATTGTGAGGGGAAGCTTACTCTGTGGAAAATTGCCAGCAGGTTGAGGGATTGTAAGATTATAGAGTCAGAGACAAAGTTAGAGGGGGTCTCACCACTCCATACTCTAGTTCAACCTTTATTTGCTAGATGAACCAACTCAATAGTGTAGAAACGGGAAGTCATTCGTCTGCTTGACCCTACTCTCTAAAGTACGTGAGAAGAAATAGGAGGCAGTAGCTAGGAATGAAGATGAGTTCTGGGCCTTGCTGCAATGGGGTCCTGAACAAGCTTCTTAGCTCTTTCTGTGTTTCAGTGTCTGTTGGAGAACATGGCACCTAGTTTGCAAGGTTGTTAATAGACTTGAAATATAAGATGCATGTATGAACTTTGTAAACCATTAGACAAATGTAAATTCTCATACAATATCATTGCTATTGACAGGAAGCGATGAAGACACTACCTATGATGGTGATGGTCAGGCTTGAAGAAATGGTATGTGGAGCCAAGACATAGAAACACAGGGAGAGACATTGTGCTTTCAACATCAGGAACTCAAAGCTGCTTTTAAAGGGGAGGAAGAGAGGGCCTGCTGTGAGGCAGAGACCTAAGGCACTAGAAACAGGTGTTTTCTCTGTGCTGGTGGAGCTCTCATGGGCTCTCACGAGCTGCTCCCCAGAGTTCCTGAGAGCCCAGATCCTCTGCATGAGTCTGACAACCAGGGGACTCTTTATGGGACCTGGGGTGCCACACCCCCTAGGAGCAAAAAGGGCGAAGCTTTAGGACAACTTGAGCAGCTGTACCCAGCTGTACCCATGGTGCTTATTGACCTCTGAACTCACCCATCAGAAACTCTTGCTCTTCTGGGTGAAGATTGTCACCTTGTGTGTAGAATTCAAAAGAACAGAAAAAGATAGAAAGTGGAACTTTGGATTTTGGCTTTTGTCAAAGGACTAGGTTCAGTATGTTAATTCATTTCTTGATGCAGCAAGCACTTATTGATGCCTGCTCTTGCTGGAATCTGTTCTAGGTCCTGGGGATTCAGAGGGGCAGCCTGGAGGAAGCACATAGGTGCTTGCAGGTGGAAGCTGACATGGCATAATGTTTGTTTTCCCCTTCCCATGCCCTCAGCCAACAATGATTTCATAGTTTTCCCATTGCAGGCAGATCCCTGTTGCTAAGATCCTGCTGCTGCATCTCTTAGACCTTCAGATTCTAGGTTGAGCCGTGCTCCCCCACCTTCACCCCCACCCGCGGCCAGGTCTCATGCACATGGATCACTGCTTGCTTCTGCTCTGTGCCTTAGGTTACTGTCACATTGCTGCTTGCTTGTCCTTTCAGCATGGTGTCACGGTCCTAAGTCTGGCCCTGGATTCAGTGGAGCTGAACACATGGTTGTTGGTTATCCCTGCCTGTGCTGTGTGGCAGCTGCTGGGAGGCAGGTTTGACCTTCCTGCTGCCTGGTTTCTCTCTGATCATGGTTTCCCCACAGAGTGGGGGTGAGTCAGTTGTGACAGGAGAGGAGTTCACATTGTTCATGGAGACATGCAGCAGGGCAGAGCAGATGAGAGGTGGGTCAGTAGAAAGAGGAGGTGTTATTGTGAGGTACCCCTGGAGGTACAAGTAGCGTTCCCAAGAAGTAACCCAAGAAGAAATCAGTTATTTCTGACAAAGGTGTGGATGAGCAGGCAACTGCCAGTTATCACCCAGTGCTTGAAGTAACTGAGCCTATAATATGTAATTACCCTCATCCCAGGGTATCTTAGAGGCATTACATAATTTCAGACATTCTGGTTCTGACACGTTCTGACCACTGCCCACAGTCACATAGGTGAACCTGACAAATTCTGAGACTTTCTCTCTGGCCTAGGTGGACAGAAGGCAACTAGAATAGACCTGAGAAGGAGAGGAAGTACACAGTTTCAATAGACTGTGAGCAGCTGGATTGCAGTGGTCTGTGCAGTGTCTGTCCAGGGTGGTGGTGGAGGTGGGGTGGGTGAGTTCCTGCATGCAGCAGGTGGGGCTAGGGGTCCTGTCCTCCAAGGAAGGGGCTGGCAAAGCTGTCAAGTGTGTTGTGGTCAAAGGTAGGGCTCCACTCCTTGAAGGGAAATAGACTTTTAACCATTATGTGCTCAGAGCCAGCTTAGTAATGGGATCTGGGAAAAGCAAATTCTCCCATTGCAGCCTGGATGCTGAAAATCTCTACACTCAGAACATGTACTTGAGCATGGTTCAGTAAAGGGTTTATTTAAAAGACATGAGCTCTAGCCTGGGGCTCATAATTGTGGGGAATTTACTTCTCCTACACCTGAGTGGTTATTGAATTCCACATATGGAAAAAGTAGAGCAAGGGCTACCAAACAGATCCAACCCATGACCTTTAATTGTCGTGAATCCACAGCTAAGGAATTTGGAAATAAAGACCCTTACACCCCTTTCCATCCTCAGACTTCCTGGAGACATCGCCATTGGTCCAACTCAGGCTGATGACAGGATGACAGACCTGCCTATTGATGTAGCTAGTCCTGAGCAGGAAGCAGGGTGGGGAAGGAAGAAATGGGCCCAGAGAGGCAAGTAGCACTTTTGCAGTATAACTTTCTGGATCATTCTTGTGGAATTGACCCTATCACCGTCTTGCCTGACCTAATATGGCTCGGCTCTGGATTCAGGTGAGGTTGAGCTGATACTCCCTGTTGCTGCAAGCTGATAGCCAAGAAAAGCAGAACCTGGCACTATACCTTTAAAATAGCTTGTTCCATGCATACGGGGGCCATATGTACTCAATTGTCCAGGACAGTCTCCATTTCAAATATTCTAGCCCATTTTACCCATAAGAATACTGGCACTTGTCAAATCACATGTTCCAATTTTTGATTCAGAAAATATGGTCACTGTATCCCTATACCACAACAAATGCCAGATGGTTTAAAGAGCTAATTTTTTAATGGTATAGTTATCCCAATTGTTGAGAAAAGACAATTTTCTGACTATTGAAGCAATTGAAGAAATTATCAGTGACAGGTTTGATGGGTTCAATTACTTTTTTTTTTTTTTAAGAAAAACACCTTTTTTTTCTTTGCACAAAGATAATCAAAACTTGAATGGTAAAAAGAGAAGCAACAGATTAGGGAAATAGTTGCCATAAAAATAAAGCTAAAACTTAATACCCAGACATGCTATGGGAGTTTTATATATCTATAAGTATACACCCAAGACTTCTTGGACAGATGGTCCAAGTAGGTAATTTGCACAAAGGAAATATTCACTATAAACAATCCCAGGGAGGTAATTAAATAAGTTCAAATGAATACAATTATAAGTGACCATATCAAGTCTACTACATTATCAGATATAAGAGTGATAAAATTTAACATGGGTAGGGCTTTGTAGAAATCTATGTACTCATACATTGCATTTTAAGTTCTCTTTTTCTTTCCTCCTTGAATACAGCATGATCAAAACCCTTCACTCTGACCCCCTTTCTGAAATATATTCCAATGAAATGGTGTTTAAAATGATCACACACTGCTGTATTAAAAACAAAGGAGTGAGTTCATTGAGCAAAGATGAAATTCGCAAGCACCTTGCCCATGTCCCTCCTGTAGATGCAACCAGTATCTAGCTGGCATGCTCCCGGCCCACCTGTGTCCCCAGCAGGAGAGAGAGGTAACAGTGTGCTGCTGAACCCCAAGTCCTGTGGACAGTGTCCTCGTCTGCATGTACTGACTTCCTTGGGAAAATCCAGCTTCTTGCTGTTACTTTGCTCCCCGAGACAGTGGTTCTCATGAAAATGTGAAAAGGGCTGTGTGGAGATTTTATATAGTGATTGTGGGAATCCATATTTCATTTTCTGTGTGATCTCAAGTAATGTATTCAGCTCCTGCGTTTTCATGGCAAGCCGGGACAGGAGGTTAGGATAATTTGTGTGACTGCTCCGAACTTAGTCACTACATCTGAAAGTGGTACTGTTAGATTTTTTGAAGATTTATAAACGATGGGGATGGGAATGGGGGGAAATGAACAAAAGAAAAGGAATAAAAGAAATTGCCCAGGGTTTTGGTTAATCCCTGTGTCAGAGAATGAGTACAAGTTTTGAAATCAGCAGGCTGCTGAGCAGACCCCTGATGGATACCTTACCAGCTCTCTTCCTCCTGTGGAAAATGTTAATAACCTCTTGGGGTGGTTAGGAATTAAAATTAAATAATTGTATCAAGCACACAAATGAATGGTACAAAGTAAACCTTCTGTGAGCATGAGGTCTCTTCTCATCTCACTGTGTGTCTTGCATGTGGGAGCTCTCCATTTATAATGTATGTAGACGTTATCGTTGAGTCATGCATCTGATTCCCCTGCCACTCAACAGGGAGTGAGAGATGGAGACTAGGACGTGCGTTGGTCATATTTAGAGCATGACCAGTTGCTTGTAACAAATGGGGGGAAGCTGGAGGGATGGGACTTGGATCTTCAGATCGTCTCAGGGACTGGACCGTACTCAGGTCACTGGCCAGTGTGCTAACAGTGAAGATGCAGACTAGCCAGCCTGGGGCACATTGGTCTCTGGTCACGGTCCTGAAAAATCAACAGCAACTAAAGAAAGGGTGTCTCAGTGGAAAATGGAGCTCAGCAGCAGGAACTTGGGGGGATGATGCTCAGATGTGCAGAAAATCCCATTACTGGGTAAGATACTTGGGCAGAGATCTGGGATGGGGTGCTCAACAGACTCTTGGAGAAAGATCCACCAACAGGAACTGAGGCAGAAGGCCGATGATGTAAATGTGCGTCATGAGCTGGGACTCTGTCCATTACTGAGATGAAGCACTGGACTGTGGTCAGATGATGATGCTGTTGAGCCCAGGACAGCTGCTGGTAAAATTGGAAACTGAGGAAGGACTGAGTTATGGCAGAGGCTCAGATGGTCCTCGTCATGGGAATGGATAGGATGCAGCAGCTGGGGGCCAGAGAGATCCAGATGTTGTCCATCTTGAAAGATGGACACTAGCTGTCTCTTGGTTAAAATTTGGACTCCTCTTCCCAGATGTCAGTGGACTTTGCTCCGGTGTTCTTTGGAGATGAACCAAAAAGTTCCCTGCTGCCTTCTCCATTTTCTCCTCCCAGCTTATCTAAATCAGTGGGGTGACATTTAGCTAATAAACCATCAGAATCTAGATGACAGGAGGGAGCTATACATAATGGGATACTGTATTAAATATAACTATTAATTTAGGATTAGTTGTATTTGTTTTGAAATCTCATAGCTCAGCAAAGTGATTCCTGTGTTTATCAAAAGGAATGTAAATCTTAAATGAGCATGAAACATTGTTGAAGGCCCCTGTTTCCAAGCGGCCTTGCCTGGTTTTCCGTCAATGGGCTCCCTCAACTCACTGTTGCTTTTACTCATGACACAAATTCTAGTTCTACATTTCTGTGTGCTCTGACCCATCCAGTGTATTTCCCAGTTGAAGTGGTACTTCTCTTTGGGCACACTCCCTCCCACCACCCCTGAAGATTAGGCAATGCCAGGAAACGTTTTTGGTGTCGTGATTGAGGGATCAATGCCTCTGACATTGAATGGGTGTGGGCCAGCGTTACTACTGAACACCTACAGTGCATAGGACAGCCCCCCTCAACAATGAGTGAGCCAGACCAAAATATCAATCAATAGTGCCTCTGTTGAGAAACTCTAGGCTAGATTGTGAGCATATTAGGTACTGACGTGATGTCTCAAGATTCTGGCAAAATAATAATCACCTCTGGCAACTAACATTTATCAAACTTGTACTGTGTACCACACACTGTTCCAACCACTTTCTACATATTAACTCCTTTAACATTTTTCACTGGGAATTATTCTTATCCTGTTTTACAAAAGGGAGATCTGAAACAAGAGAAGACGAAGTAATGTGCACAGGGTCACACAGTAGGCAACTGGTGAAGCCACTTACTCACTGTATGACTAGTAATAGTAGGAGCAGTAGAATTCTTTTGAATTCCAGTAAGCCAAGAGCATTGTACTTGACTCATTTTATCTTTGCTCTGCCCTCATGGAATAGATGCTTTGAAATACCCATCAGATATGTTGAAACCAGGACTTAGATACAGCTCCCCTGTAGCTATGAATTTGTGTGTAAAATCATTTTCTCCCATTGCTCTGTAATTGTAAGAATACAGGAACTATGCTGCTTTCTTGTTCTCCAGTGGGAACCCACAACTCAGCTCAGGATCTGCAATAGTGCACATTCTGCAAGTGGTTAAATGACAAGGTGACAGCATGGCGGGTGCCCACGAGTACCTCTGTGGAGGTTCAGCACTGACTTGGCACATATGCCACAGTTTCTCTTCCCTGGTGTTTTCCTGTGGTTCCTTCTTCCCCTGCATCTCAAAACTGCTCTCTGAATGGATCTTCTTGTTCCCACATAGAATCCAAAGAGTGGCAGGGACTGGCTGCAAGCTTCTTAGGTCTGGCCTCTCTTGAGGCTTATCAGAACAAGCTAGGGGTTCTGATTGTTTATAACAGCTGAAAAATCATGTCGGTGTTAAACCCCAGATTTCCAAGGACCTTTGAACATCCTGATGACCTGTTCTCAAAGGAGGGGTACACTTTCTGGTAGCCAGTACCCACTTTCCTACTTAATGAGATCTGATGACACATGTGGCTAGGTAGAGATGCTTTCCTTTTTTCCTCTGACATCTGGATATTTTCAGAACTTAGCTAATTTTATCCTATTTACATCAAACATGCAGGTAACTCTAGACTTTTATATCTGTATTATTTCTGGGGAGGTATAATATAATTATGAATGACAGTAATTGACATTACATGCTCTAATTAAATTTCCTTTGCTGTGAATCAAAACCTTTTAGTTCAGCCCTGCAGTGCTATTTCTAGACTTCTATTTTACATGCTCTGATGTGTTAGGCAGCAGGTATGACATAAATACATTTTTAGAATTCTACATCCCATAGATTAAGTGAGCTAATGTGTGCAAGGTCAACTTAATACCAGCCACATGATAATTATTAATCAAAAAACCTAACTGAATATGCATACTTTGCCTTCTGAGAGGTTGGCTGTTTGAGGAATATGGTGCTTCTTAGATGATAATCATATAGCTGGCAGTTATGAAAGGACCCTTTTTTTTTTTTTTTCAAATGAGCTTGGGTAGCTTAGTAATTACATTGCAAAATTTCTCCTTCTAGGTTCTTTAGGTGATTTATAGGGGCTTAGAATATTGCTCTTACCCAAAAGGGAACAATAGCCCCAGATAATCTGCTTGCCCCACAACCCCCACAGCATGGCATTGGTCACGTGGAGCTGATAGCATACTGGAGAGGGCCAAAGAGGAGGGTCTGAGTATTGGTTCCCTGGGTAGCCCCCTTCGTTCTTGCACATGTGCAGAGCATCCAGCTTTGCACTTTGTGCCTGTAGCAGTTCCAAGCATCCGGCTGCTCCTGGGCTCTGGAGCTTCCTGGTGCATCTCTGCTGCACTGCCTCCCCCCAGCACCATCCACACCTTGGTCTTTGGCATCAGTGAGAAGTGAAAATCCCCTTCTTGCCTCTGGCCATGGTGCCTCCTTCCAGCCTAGGGCTTTTCCCAAGGACCAATTCTCAGCAAGGCCATCATTGTCCCCGTGTTTAGTCTCTTTCCACCTGTGGAGCAAGATGATTTTGCCACAGACCCTAAGGGTGAGCGTCCCTGCCTAGTCCCCTGAGATCTGTGTTGGGATCCTAGGTTTCCACAGAGGCTCCCCACTCTGGTACAGATGTAGTGCCAGTGCTGGGTCACTTCCCTGACTCATCTGCAGATAACACAGGTGCACTATATAGGGCTGGCCACCCCAGCAGGCTTTGCCTTAAACCAATCATCCAGTCATCCCAACAGACCACAGTGAATACTTGAATGTTTATTCAAATACAAGAAAGTTTTTGTCTTTTTCTTAATGAGTTCATGCCTAGACACACTCACATTTTCATGATCTAGCTGTAGGTTTAGTTCTCTCTCCTGAAAGAATAGGTTCCCCCAGTACACCTAAGAAATGGCTTGAGGGCATGATCCCTCTGGGGGGGAGAGTAGGGGAGCTGCCTGGGGTCAGCCAGCTATGCCCACAACTTGCCTCTGCCTAAGGAGGTACTTGTAACCTTGAGTCTCTAAGTACACTTAAGAAATATCAGACCCCTATCCATGAAATTCCTCAGTGACCCCCAGTAGTTAACCTCTTGAAAGAACCCAGTTCTGGCCCAGCTCTGACTGGTAACTCGAGGTGTCTGCCCAGACAGAGAGAAACAAGCAAGCTTTCCAAACTTCCAGTTGCTGAGACACAGAATCCTGCTCGCTTTGCAGCAGGTCTACGAGTCTCATGTGGCATCATATTAAATTATATAGGCAGCCACTTGTTCTCAACTGATGCACTGGGCTGAGAGTTGTCTGTAGCAGGCAGCATTCTCCTCAAGAAACAGTTGAAAAGATCCTAACGCTCTGTGGACCTTCAGTCCTCTTCTGAAGATTTGCCTGAAACCAGAGGGGTATGAACCTCTGAGGGGAGAGGGCAGCCCTGGGTAGACGATATCATGATTGTGACTGAAATTGTAGACCATGGGCTGCGGGGCACTTTGCCCTAAAGGTAGGTCAGAGCCTGGAAAAAGCTGGACATGCTGCAGTGGGGGTGATTCTGTTGGGGGTGCCCTGGGAGTGGGCTTGTTTCTGACGTGTGGACCTAAGAGATGGTGGGTGCCCTCCTCCCCTTGTTTGTGAAGGTTTCTTAATATCAACCTGATCTGCTTTAGCCTGGCTGTATTGTTGGAGACAGCTGTGGAAAGGGGGTGGGGTGGGGTGGGGTGAGGTGGTGTGTGTGTATTTGTGTGTGTTGATGTGGGGGTTGTGGGGAGATGAGGATGAAATAACAAGGCAAAAGACTTGTGAAAGAGAAGTTCTAGCTTATTTTGCAGCTGGCTGTCCTGTCCACCAGCCTACATTGTGGTAAATAGAAGCTTGTGTTCTAAGAGTGTAGGAAGCAGCTTTTGGCCTCTGCGAGCTATTAACTTGCTAAAATGCTTTTCCTGAGACCTCACAGTATGCTCTGCTGCTTCGCTGGAGCACAGAGGGTGTTATCATTCTCATTAGTTAGATAAAATGAAAAGGACAAATCTCCACTTGAAGAGCTCAGAATCCATCATGCCTAATGGACCTTTCTAGTCCCATTCCACCCACCCCCCACCCCCATCCCAAGAGTTTGAAGTAGCTCTTGGCAGGAACTGAAATGGGTTTGAGGGATGTGTGAGCAAGTTCTTGGCAAGATTTACCATTCAGGTTCCACCCAGGTTAAAGGTTTGAAAACTCACATATTTGGGTTTTTGACTAAGCTGAAATGCCTGCCCATGGATTTTGATGGTTACACCAGTTTGAACTCCGTGGTTCAGAAAAGAACACAGTGGCTAGGGAGTCAAACGGTGGCCACAAGTAGTACTGTGTCAGGGAAATGTGTCTGCTCCCTGGATCTGCATGGCTTTCAGCAAGTCAGCTCGCTCTTGAGCAATAATGACTGTGTAAGGCTCAGGTGCTCTCGTCAGCACACTCTGCAAGACACTTGTGTGGTAGGGTCTCAGTAGAGGGAATAGCACTTGGGGACTCAGGGACGGGGTTGGGGGAGGCAGATTTTGAGGGAGCCAAAAATCACAACTGTCCTTGGGACATTGCACGCAGAGCTGATGTTGCCCTGAGACTGGCTGGCATGATGGGTGGAGCTGACACAGAAGGAAGGAAAAGGCTTGAGAGGATCCCAGAGTTTTGCTGGAAGGCAAAAAGTAGCATTTCATTTTTGTTTTGCTGAGATCTCGGTGGAGACCAATGCAGGTGAATGTCTTCCTAGCACTTAGCAGTTCTTTGTATAAATTGCTATTTACAGTGTTTTATTAACCAAGGGGCTTTTATAGACTTTAATTATGGCTTTTTAATGAAGTCATTTTATATTAAGAATATGAGGCTATGCTTGCCACATTAGTTAGTTCTCAGAGAGGCCCTATTCTTTGTCTCTTGGTTTTTCTGCTTCCTTATTTTACAAAACAAGCCCACAGAACTCTGGATTCAGTTGCTCTCACTCAGAATCAGTTTCCAAGTAGCATTGAATAAACACAAAAACTTCTTGATATGGAAAACTTCTAATTGTCACAAAAGTTGAAAGAACAGTGTAGCAAAGCCCCCACAAGCCCCTCAGTGACTATAACTGATTAACCCTCACTGGTTCATGTATCCTCCCACTGACCCTTGCCCCATGCCACAAGGTTCTTTTGAAATGAACCCCAGATATAGTGTCTCGGTATGTAGATTTCAATCGTAGCTATAAAAAAATTCTTTTTTCAAAATATAGTTATATTCCTCATAGACAAAAGTTAGTAATTCCTTGATACCTCCAGGTATTTAATGATCATTTTGATTGTTACTTTTTTTTTTTTGCAGTTGTGATCCAGATAGAAATAAGGTCCATGCATTGCAATTGGTTGATATTTTCTCTAGTCTCATTTCTTCCCCAAAATAAACTTATCAAGGAAACCTATAGATATTCCCACATTCTAGATCTTGCTAATTGCTTCTTGATGGTCATTTAATATGTTTAATTTGTGACCTCCGATGTCCACTAACTTAATAAATAGACCTAAGGTTAATGGATGTGTGTCTCTTTGTGATGAAGAGGAGGGCAAACAATTCATCTGCTATGCTCTCCTGGAAAGAGACATGAGTGATCTTTGCCTACATACATAACATTAATTCATCAGGGCTTTCCAAATGGTTGTATTCGGATTAACTCCAGTGGCATGTGTCATGTAATAAACTTTCTCTCATTAAGGATTTGGTCAGCCACACATACGGTTTGATTTTGAAAGCTAGGATAAATGTTAGGTACTCTCCTTTATCTGTTTTCAACATGAGTGCCTCCTTGCATCCTCTGGAGATGACTAGAGACATTATATGTTTTCTTGTGGTTATTAATTCATGGATTTGACTAAATTTCTATGTTTCAATCCATTGCAGTGATTATCTTTATTGATACCCAAACTTGTCTCCTTGGCCACTGGCAGCCTCTTGATATCATCCTGTTTAATTGAAATTCATAACACATTGGTTTCTGGCAGTAAGATGTTTCTAGGCTTCATTATTCAAAATTTTCTACTTCAGAGTGAGAATTGGTCGATTTTCCAACGAGCCCTGACTTACAGGGGAATGGAGTTATATTTTAGAGGCCACAGTTCAATGCCAGGGGTATTGAACACCATTTTTCCCTCCACTTCTTAAAGTTTATCCTAACCACAGTCTCTGCTATATGTAGTACCACTGCCCATTGAAACCACTGTGGCCAGCATGCAGCCTTCACCTTCCCTCAGGTATCTGCCTGCCAGTCTCCTATATTGTAAAGCATTTTCTAGAAGCTCTTTTTCTGTCTTGTCTTTTCTCATCTGTTTGAAACCCAAAACAAAGGGATAAATATAATTTCTTAAAGTCTCCTTGAACTTTGTGTCTGAGCTCTGTTGGCTGACTTGCCCATGTCATTCTTATTTCATGAGCTCATCTCTGAGTAGTCCCTCTATCCTCTGCAGTATATGTCTGTGTTGCTAGGCACAGGTCAGGAAGAGGTGGGAGAGGGTAGACTAGAGTCATTGACTACTTACTAAGGCATGTGCTGCTATGCTGGGCATTTTATGTGTTTTGTCATCACAGCTTCATGACAAACCTAAGCTAAGTATTATTCCCATGCTTAGGGAAGAAAAGTTAACTTAGAATGAGAGCTGTGATTCACCCAGGCTCCCCCTTGCTCCAGAGCCCAGCTCATATTGCCTTATTCCTGGTCTGAGTCCCAGGAAGACTTCTGCATACATAGACCTCCTCCCAGGGAATCCTTTCCCAAGGATACTGCCAGCTTGTAGAACTGCTTTACGTATCTTTCAGTGGCTCCCATTGCTTTCAGGATTAAATCTACACTGCACACATTTTGGACCATGGTCTACAAACCTCTCTGAACCCCACAAAGTGCATCACTCTCCAGCAGTCTTCTCCATAATGTACCTGTTCTCCAGTCTCCCTCACTTTTAGATGTCCTGCTGCCCCTTCACCTGATAAACTCCTACTTCTCCTTTAAGAAGCATCTTAAAGAAATATCTCCTTTGAGAAGGCCTCCCAGATTTCCACCTTTTTTGGCTCCCACAGAGTACTTGGCTGTATTCTGGGTTTGGATCTTACTCATCTTTGAGCCCAGGACCCAGCAGTTGACTGCACATTTGCATAAGTGAATGAATGTGTGATATCTGCTGTCCCAAGCCTCCTAACATCTGCAAAACGTTATCTTCTCTGAAATCATCTTTACAGTTTCTTGTGGTCTCTGTCACTCCTTGCTTCTGTTGTGCGTGTTTATTTTTGTCCGCAAGTTAAATTATGCTCCAGGCTCCGGAATCGCAACTGGGACGAGGCTCCCAAGGCATAGCCTAGCACATAGTCAAGCCTCAGTAATTATCCACAGAATTGAATCAAATGGAAGGTTGTACAAAAGGAAGCTACAGTGGAAGTGTTGGGCATGCAATCAGCAGAATGCCAGACAGACAGTTAAAGCATCTTCGATTTACTACAATTTCTTTTAATAGGTCTCTGTACAGATTTGCTGTCACCATGGATTGTTGGTTTAGAAAAAGAGCAGGGAGCTGTAATGGCTCTTGAGATGCAGAATGATGAGCGGCAGCCTTTTGGCATTTGTAGTGTGATGGTCCTTGGATTTCCCCTTTGGGACAGGATTTGGTCATTCATGCAAAGGGGGTCTAAATGATACCCAAAATTGCTTCCATCTAAATGCTTCCCAACCCCCAGGTCAGAACTAGCACAGGTATGTCCTCTCTGCTCCCTCCTTTGTTGCCTCCAGTTTACTATCCTTATCCTTTTCTTCCTAAAGCATAGACGCTCCCGAGATTAGTGTCTGGCCCTGATGTGGAAGGTGGGCTGTTTAGTTGGTTCCTCGGGACTTGACTGGAAGCAAGAGCTGCTCAGGGATCAGTGTTGCCATGGCCATACTATTCATTTATTCAGTAAATACCCATTAAGCATCGATTATGTGTCAGGTGCTGGCAGAGCAGTGGTGGGTAAGGGCTTTGTTCTCTTGGAACATTCAAAATAATGGAAGAGACAAGCATTCTAGATATATGCACACAGGTGTGTAATTACCAGTGGTGGTGAGATGGAGAGAAAAAAGAGTTCTAGCCAAACAGGTCTGATACCACCTTCTACTTGATCCCTCTCAGCAGTGCAGTACAGAGCTAGTCTAGTGTTCTTTTGTCACCTGGAGCTCTGCCTGTGTTGACCCTCAGCTCACTGAGGATCTGGGTGTAAGTGACTGAGCTTCCTAGGGCAAGGGTTCATTCTTTCCTAGAAAAAAAAAATATATATATATATATAATTACTATTATTATTATTTTTGAGACTGGGTCTCGCTGTGTTGCCCAGGATAGTCCCGATTCTGTGGACTCAAGTGATCACAGGCCTCTTGCCTCCCAGCGCTTGGACTACAGGTGTGTGCCACCACACCTGGCTCTCTCCTAGAATATTATGTGGCATTCAGCAGGTGCTCCATCGGCATTTAAGAGTGAAAGGAAGGGAATGAGCACACTGAGCAGGTCCCCATTCCTTTACTTGGAGTCATGAACATCCCTCAGGACCAAGACCATGATGGTATAATGATGAACAATAGCTCTATTCCCAGGAGGAAAATATCTCTTCTCCAGAAAGGTGGAGAAGAAAGAATGAACAGAACCCTTTGGCACAGGCACAGCTCTTAGTCCAGGCTACATCCCTTCTACTCCCCAAAATTTTCCTCAGGGTAAAAGCAACCTGCCCATCCCATGACCTGGTATCCTCAGACTGGCCCTAAGCAAGGTTGGGGTCAGGGCTCACCTCCTACTCACTTCTGACTCCCCAGCATAGGCATGTCAAAGTTGAGACTAAGGAAAGGCTTGTATTTGAATGGCACTACCCTAATATTGTAATATAAAAAATAGGACTCTGCAGCCCATCCTTTCGTGTGTGTTTCTTCCTTGAGGGGAAAAATTATTCACATATTTGTTCTTAAAAAATAATACTCTCTTAACTCTCACCCTGTCTGCTGGGGAGAGAAGAGAGGATCCCTGGCCCTTGATTTCCCCAGCAAACATAGCAGATGCTTTTATACTGCACTGTATTGCAACCCCAGGAACCTCTGTCCAGCTCAACTGCATGGACAGTTAGGTGCAAGAATTCCACCTTGACCTAACACCTCAGCTTTCCTGTCCCAGGACTCTGCCTTCTGGAGCCCTCCTTTCCAGCCTCTACCCAGGAAGTGAAGGAGTGTCCTGAGAGTTACCTCAACTAGCAGGGAAGGCTCTTGGAGATAATTCTAGTTTACACAGCTCTTCAGAGCCCCCACAGGAGTTGAGCCTCAGCTGCCACAGGCAACCAGCTAGTAACGCATGGCCCTTCCTTGGTCTCCGTGTCTCTCTCCTTGTGTCTTTTACTCCTTTCCCCAGAATTTCTCTCTATTTTTTAAGCCATTTCAAGCCAAGACACTTGGAAATGGCTAGTTTTTAGGCCCATCCTCCAGGGGACTTGTCAGAGAAGTCACTTCAGCTCTTTCCTTCACAACAGAGAAGAATGGCCTGTGTTCTGTATCTCCCGTTGGGCTGTACGCCCAGTTCCCCAGAGACACCATATTCTACACTTGCTGGCCCGGCCACCTGAGTGCCCACTTCACCCTTCATAGCTGGGGAATGACTCAACTGTGCAGATTCAGCCACCTCCCCCAATTGGAAACCACCTAAATGTCCAACTGTTATGGCGTGTGAAGCAACATTCAGAGTGCGCCTTCATTAGGGGTTAAAGATGCTGCTTAAAGTGGTATTTTTGATGGCAAAAGAAACACTGAAATTATGTGATACACTAAAAGCAACCTGTAGAACTTTTGTTTCTAGTACATCAGTGTGTATAAAACAGAGAAACTGGTAAGAAAATATAGCGTTAGCAGAGTTTATCACTAAGCTGATTTTTAAAATATTTTCAAAGTTCTCTTAAAATAGCATATTTTACACCCTTAGCTAATACTAAATCAAGCCATTGTTTGAAATGTACAAAAATTCTGCTCAAATATCCTATCTGCCTTTGGAGAGGCTGAGATTCCATAGTATGGCCAGGAAACCCCCAAGGCTTAGCATAGGCAAGATTATTCTCCCACAAACTCTCTTCTGGTTTTATGTGGGAATGCAGAAGTGACTGTGTTCTAGACATTTCCATATAAAAACAAAAACAATATCTGTTACATAAAACTGAGTCAACACAGAGTGTAGTTAAGAATGTGAACTCTGGGGCCTTCTGGCCTTGGATTAAATGTGGGCTGTGCTGTCTAGCTATGTGTCCTTGGTCAGCTTACATAACCTCTCTGGACCTCATTCTCCTCTTCTGTAAAATAAGGATAACAACACTGTGTATCTCTTTGATGTTTGGGAAGGTGAATGAGTTCATAGATGTCAAAGAAAAAAATTTGCCACCTGTCTGCACCAGTACAAGGAAGCATATGTGTGTGTTTTCTTACCATCATCATCACTGTTTTCAAGAGAGTTTCCCCAAGCTGCTTGCTCCTGCAGCATAGACCAGTGACTGACCTTCAGGTAAACCTAGCATCTGCTCACCCGAGAACTGATCTCATCAGAGCACAGCAGTGTCCTGGTTCCTCCACCACATCCATAGCGGTTGTATCCACAGAGCACTTGTATCCCTTACCTGGGAACCCAAGTGGACAACTTGCTGATGTGGTGCTTTTGTAAGCAGCATTGAGTCACCACAAAAATAAATGATTGTTCAGGATTAATAACTAAGAAAGATCAGACGTGAGGGGCAAAGAGCAACAGAGGAAATGAAGAAAGGAAACGACTCAGGTGGGTATGTAAAGATACAAGCAGGTGAGATGCTAAGGCTGCCTCAGGTGGCTGGGACCCTTGTGATGCTCCTGAGGCCTCTGCATCTCCAGCACCCCTGCCTGAAAGAGTAGTCTATCCTCAGGACTGAGTACAGAACTGTGGTACAGAACCTTATATTGCATTGCCACGTGTGGGCATGTGTGCTCCTTTCAGGAACCCCTGAACGCTTCTTGGGTGCTTATTATGTACCTAGCACTCTGATGGGCTCTGTGGGCCTGCTCTCAGGAACCTGCTGATCCCAGAAGGGAAAGTATATGATTATCTTTGTATCTATAGTTATGACCCAGCCCCTGGCCCAAAGATATCCATAGGTATTTATGAATGAAAGAGATAAGTAATAATACTGCCCTAGCTTTCCTGGGTGGCTCATTGGACCCACACTTCTCCTGTAATTAGCAAACAGATCAAGATCTATGGTCCCCCCAAGACTCTTAGTAGTGCTTTATGGGGTTTGTGGAAATATATTAATGTGCACACGTGCAGAGTAGCTTGGCATGTCTATTGTAAACACCCGGGATGGAGTGCTATACCACCTTCTCCTTAAGAACAGACCTTTAAAGCCAAGAAATGGATCTGCTTCTCACTGTAAAGAAATAATGGAGCAGAGCCTGGAAAAGACAAAGAACAACAGTGATATATTGTTCCTCTGGACCTTCTGTGCCCCTATGGTGTTTAAAATAAATTCCCAGGGTTTTCTTGAGACCTCCACCAATGTTTCTATTCAGATTGCTTTGATGGCTTGAAGCCAGCCAGTGGCGCATCCCTCTCTTTCCATGCTTCATGATGATTGGAGGACAGCTGAATCACGTGCTTGGATGAACAATGAATAAATGCCCCAGGGCCATTTGCTTGGGAGCCTGCCAACTGTGCAGAGGCTATAAAACTGACCAAAACAAAGACTTTGGTGGAAACTCTAAAACTGAGGACTATAGATCCCCCTGTCAGTTCCCATAAAATCATCAGCCTCTTAGTTCCCTTTGCTGGCTGTGATCCAAGAGCCGGATGTCAGGCCCTGGTGACCAAACAGCTGTGTCAAGCGGAGAGAAATGTGGTGAGAGCCTGACAGTCTGCCGAGGCCACCATGTCTGGCTGCCATGTTTACTTGATGCTTTATATTGTGGCTCCTGGAACCAGGATCCTTCTAGTTTAAATTTAAAATCCTCTAGTTTAAGGAATAGAATAAGGGACATTGGGATATTGTTGCCGCTGCTTTTTTTCTTTTGGCAGTCTCACATAGAAGAAAAGTGAACCCACATGTTGTAGGCAAGAGTGTGTATTAAGAACAGAACCTGTCCCGTTAACCAAGAGAGCTGCAATACAAACCCTAGAAATCTGACTGTAGAACTGAGGCTCCCAGAGAGGAGAGGGAGGAAGGAGAACAAAGTAGAGAGGGAACACATGGACTGTGATGGTGAACTGTGGATGCTGGGTGCAGTGACAATACCTGGAGGAGGAGATCCTACACTTTTAAAATAGAAACAACATTGTAAACCAGTGTTACCTTAAAAAAAAAAAAGTGCCTGGCATGGTGGCGCACATGTGTAGTCCAAAGAGGCCAGGGATCGCTTGAGTTCACAGGTTTGAGACTACCCCAGGTAACATTGCTAGACCTGGTTTTGAAAAAGCCAAGAGTGGTGGCGGGCGCCTGTAATCCCAGCTGCCTGAGGGGCTGGGGCTCGCTTAAGTCTGTGGGATCATGACTACCTCAGGCAACATAGGGAGACCTAGTTTTAAAATAAAAACAAGCTATTTTAGGC
Source organism: Uropsilus gracilis (assembly GCA_004024945.1). NCBI lineage: Eukaryota > Metazoa > Chordata > Mammalia > Eulipotyphla > Talpidae > Uropsilus > Uropsilus gracilis. The sequence continues at coordinate 83,142 of PVHY01003486.1, read as the reverse complement.
AGAATCATAGAATAATGGCCACCAAAGATATTCACATCCCAGTCTCTGGAATCCGTGAATGTGTTGTCTTATATGACCAGAAGAAGTCAAGGTTGCAAGTGTAATTTGGCTTTTTAACCTGTAGACTCTCAAATAGTAGTCTGTCGTGGATTATTCATACACCCAATGTAATCAGAGGGTACTTTAAAAAGTGGAAGAGGAAAGTAAAGAACAGCTCAGGGTAATTCAGTGTGAGAAAAATTCAGTCCCCCACCCCATTACGGGTGTTGAGGTTAGAAGAAGGGCACCAGAGGCCAAGGAAAAAGCTAGAAAAAGCCAGAAACTGGATTAGCCCCTAGAACCTCCATAATGGAACATAACCCTACAGAACTATAGGGATAATAAGTCTGTGTTGTTTCAAGTCACCAAGTGGGCGGTAATTTGTCACTACAGCAAAAGAAACTAAGACAAAAGACCCTACTGGGATCACGGAGAGAGAAAGTTTCCAGAGAAGATCATTCCAGAGACCTGTACCGTCAGTGGTGGTGGCTGTTGTAGTGCAGTATGCCCCTTTGGCGGGGAGTTGGGTGTGCTACTACCTGGCAGCCTTCCCTTGGGAGGAGGAGCTGTCTTCTTGTCCCAGCCCTGGAAACAAACAAACAAAAAGTGCACTTTCTTCTTGGAAACTTGGGCTCTTGCTTGGAAGTGAGTACAGCTTGCACTGTGTAAGGCTTTGGAACCGTCTCTGCTTTCCTGTGCTTCTGTAGGGGTCAGCTTATGTTGTATGTCAGTACTGTCACCTCAGTGACGGAAGAAACATGTATGGCTCATAAAAACCATGGACTTGCCCCCAGCATATACTATATTTGGTTAGAAAAAAAGCAAATTTGGGTTGATATTTTCAATAGACTGTTTGCAATGATTTTTTTTATTTACAAGGTTAGTTCAGAGAATTCCTGTGTATCCTAAACCCAGTTTCCACTCATATTGAGTGTTAACATGGGTGTGGCTCATTTGTTACAATTAATGAACCAGTATTGCTAAATTATTGTTAACCAAAGCCCATAGTTTGTTTCATTCTTAAATTTCTTTAGGTTTTTTTATCTACCATGCTTTTTTCTCTGCCAGGATCCCATGGAGGGTATCACATTACATTGAGTCATTAAGTCTCCTTAGGCTCCTCTTGGCAGTCACTGTCTTAGAGTTCACTTGGGTCTGATGACCTTTACAGTTTGAAGAGTACCAGTCAGATATGTTTCAGGATATCCCTCTGTTGGAATTTGTCTGATATTGTCTTTTTCATTACTAGGCTAGGGCTATGGGATTTGGGAAGGCAGATCTCATTTTCATCACGACACATCATGTCAGATCCCCTGATTGTGATGTTGGTCTTGAACCTTGATCTGGTCAATGTCAGGTTTCTCTAATGTAAAGCTACTCTTTCCCCACCCCCTTCCTTACCAAACTCTTTGAAAGGAAGTTACTATGCATAGCTTGCATTTACAGGCAAGGGAGAGGGTTATGCCCCCTCTCTTTGAGGGCATAGAATCTACATAAATTACTTGGAATCCCACAGAGGAAATTGGTTTCTTCCATTTACTAATATGCTCAATCATTTCTATCAGTATGGATTCATAGATATTTATTTTGTGCTTTGGGTTTTAATCTAGTGCTAGTACTTGGTGGCTCAGATGGTACCGGTTCCTTCCTTTCTGATTTCAGACTCATCCTGTAGATCTCCTCTCCAATGCAAAAATCAGACACCTTTCCAAGGAAAGCTGATTATTTTTATTAAGAATGGTTTCTCAAAACCAAGATCTGGGTAAGAGACATACCATTGCTACTGAAGTGTCTTTTTTTTTTTTTTTTTTGGCTCCTGTCTGCTAACACAGGAAGGAAATGTGAGCATATACTAGCCCAGGAGTCATGTTTATCTCCAAATATTTCTGCATGTTCCATCTATTTATTAAGCTAAACGTTAGTTCTTACGGATATCTCCCGCTTTAACCATTCACTCCCATATGGGTCATCCTAGCCTTTTCCCCTGGCTTCTCTGTAACCTCCGACTCAGATAGTGAAAAACCTGGTTGCTACCACCACCACCCACTACTTCATTGTTCACTTCCACTGTGCCTGGATAGCAATATCTAAATTGTTCACCCTTACCTCCAGGGAAAGTCATCTCATCAAGAAGAGTGCAGTGCTTTAGCGCTGTTCCTTTTGCTTTTGCTCTCACATACTCCACTGATCCAGTGATACTTAAGTCAGCACCTTTTCCTTAACTCCCTGGAAGATGTTGCCTCAGACGTTTGTAGCACAATTAGATTCTATAGTCACAGTCTGGTTTCTGTCCTTGGATCACCAATCTCCTAAATAAGTTGAATACATTAAGATTTACTTCTTCTGGCATAAAGTTCTGTGGATGGAGAAATGTGTAAAATAATACATCCGCCATCCTGGTATCCTATGAAACAGCTTCAGCATCTTAAAACTTTTCTGCACTTTTGTCTATTCAACTTTCCCCCAAACTCTGGCCACCACTCATCTTTTTACTATCTCTAAAGCGTCACCTTTTTTGAATGTCAAAAAAGTGTAATCATACATTTTATAGCATTTTCATACTAGACTGCTTGACTTGGGAATGAGCCATTTAAAGTTCCTTCATGTTTCTTAATGACTTTGTTACTCATTTCTTTTTGTCATGAATAATATTTCATCATTTTATGTATTTGCCTGGTAAGGGTTCCTTAAATGTGCCTAGTTTTGGCAATTAGGAATGAAGCTGCTATAAACATTTACCTGTAGGACTTTACTACTATTTTCAAATCAGTTGGGTAAATCACTATGAGCATGATTGCTGGATTATATGGTAAAAAAAGAAAAAAAAAAAAACAACTTTGTAACAAGCTCCCAAACTGTATTCCAAAATTGCTGTACTGTTTATAACCTCACCAGTATTGAATAAGTGTTCTTGTTGCTTCATATTCTTGGTGTCAAAGTCAGCAGCTGGTATTGTCAATTTTTAAAATTTTAAAATTTTAGTCACTCCAATGAGTGTATAGTGGTATCTCAGAACTCTTTTTTTTTTTTTTTTTTTTTTTTTACCACCGGCTAATAACACATGATGAAAGACATCTTTTTATATGCTTGTCACCTGTACATCATTAAATAGCTTTTAAAACCTCTTGCCCGTCTTATAATTGTTACTCAGTTTCTTATGTATCTCGTGTTTTCTGAGTATTGATGACCCTTGAAAAATATGCCACTGACCTCTGGCTCAGTCTAAAAACTTACAGTTGGCCCTCCATCTATTACAGGATTCTCATCTGTCAGTTCAACCAATCAACGTCTTTGGTTGATTGACTCAGTGAATTTTGAATAGAAGAAAAAAATTTTTTTAAATTCATGTGTAAGTGAGCCCACACTCTTCAAACTCATGTTCTTCAAATGTCAACTATATTTTCTCCCAGTCTGTGGTTTGTCTTATTCCCATAACCGTATCTTTCATGGAGTAGAAATTTCAGTGAAGTCTAACTCCTCAATTTTTCTCTCGTGGATTGTCCTTTTGGTGTTATCCAAAAATTCATTATCAAGCCCTTAGTCACATAAATTTGTGCTTCTGTGTGTCATAGAAATTTTATGCTACCGTGTTTTGTTCTTAGGTCTATAATCCTTTTGAGTTAAACTTTGTGAAATGTATATGGTCTGTGTCTAGATTCATTTCTTGCACACAGATTTTTATTATATCACTGATTATCAGTGAGACTATCCTTTCTACTAATTTTGTGGACATCTATTTGGTTGTTCTCTGCTCTGATCCTCACCTCTGTGCTTGTTCTTTTGCCAACATCTTGCTATTTTTATTACTATAGATTCATAGTTGGTTTGAAGTCCGATATTGTCAATTCCTCCTCCTCTGTTATTCCTCTTCAATATTGTAATGGTTTCTTTGGATCTTTTCACTTTTTGTGCAAACTTTAGAATCAGTTTGTCAATATCCACAATATTCTCTCATTTTTCGTGGGATTGCACTGAATATAAAAATGAAATTGGACAAAATTGATGCCCTAACAATGTTAAGTCTTCCAAGCCATGAACACTGGGTTGTCTCTTCATTTGCCGAAGTCTTTGGTTTCTTTTAATGGAATTTTGAAATTTTCTGAATATCATCTTTATAGTTAGATTCATACCTAAATATTGGTGCTACTGTAAGTGATGAGTAATACTATATTTTTAATTTCAACTTTTAATCTCATTGCTGGTTGTAGAATAGCTATTGATTTTTATATATTAACTTTGTGTCCTACAACCTTGGTGTAGGAGTTGGCGTTATTGAGGAGTGCTCTGCTACGGTCACTTCTTGGGAATTTTCTCCACCGAAAATTGTTACCAATAAACATGCTTTCATTTATAATCTGAATATCTTTTACTCTATTTTATTATGTTTTTGTACTAACTAGGATTTTTTTTATATAACTTTGAATAAGCCTACTGAGAGGAGATATCTTTGCCTTATTCCCCATCTTAGTGGTGAGAAAGTAGGTGATTTCCCACCAACTGTGATGTTAGCTATAGTTGGTCATTGTTCTTTCAGGTTGATTTCTCATGTAAAGAAGAGTCGTTGAAAATGAACAAAGATATAAGAAAATGGATGTTAAAAAATAGTCACTGAGACTTGCTCATAGACAATGTCATTGTTTCTAGCTGTTAAGAACTTCTGTAGGGGAGGGGAGCCTTTAAATCAGTTAGAATTAAGGGAACTTTAGTAGCTTTCAAGATGACCAGAAATTAATCTTGGGAGTCCTGCTAAGGATCTAGATCAGCCTAAAAGGTACACTGGTGCTGCTTACACTGAGAGAAAAAGAACACCCTGACTGTCCTCCCATCCTCCTTCGTATGGTTTCTCTATTCTACAGAGACTATGTGGCAGTGCTGTGGAACAGATGAATTCAAGACCTTTGGTACTGCATATCCCACCAACCTTATTTGTCCCTTACCTTAGTGCTCAGACACAATCTAATCTAATCTTTCAGTGTCTGCCCTGTTTGTCTCTACCTTGCAGTTTTTACTCACAACGTGCCTTTGTGGGGCACCTGTATTTGATGAAAATTGACTGTTCTTAAGGTCCTGTTCAATGTCCTTCTTTCTGAGAGTCCTTCCCAGTCTTCCCCATCCAAAGTTAGCACTCTGTTGCCTGAGTTCTCACAGCCTCCCAGGCCAATACCTGTTCCCCTACCAGCAATGTGTGCAGGTGGTATGCCTGCCTCTCCTTGCCACTTGTGAGCAAACCCATAGAGCCTCAGCCTTGCATGGATCTGGTCAGAGGAGGTGCCAGTCTTATTCATTAGTTGAATGAATGATATTGCTGACTTTGTGTAAATGAACATATTGTACCTTTAGAAACCACTGTACATTCTCTTTATGTGTACCCACTCCTTTCTGGGGTTCTTTGAATCCTTGCTCTTCTGGAGTATAGGTGATGTCTATGGCTATACTGTTTCTCTCATGGAGAAGAGGAAAGGGGAATTACTGCTCATTGCAAACCTGTTGCTTTCATCCCTAATCCTGGTATTCCCACCTCCATTGGGGACCTCAGGCTCCAAATCCCAGAAAACACCAACTTCACTGTCTTGTTAAACAAAAAGAAAACATGTATCTTCATATGAAGCTAGGATAGCTCCAGGGTGGTAACTTAACAGTATCAAAGACCTTTCTTTCTCTCTTTTATGCCAACCTTAGCTTATTTGCAGTGTCTTTAAGTGAACTTACTGTGTGGCTACAAAATGGTTGCAGCAAATCCAGACATAACATCCTGATGCAATAAAGATTAGAAGGGGAAAAATATTTTCTCTTCTCTTCCTTGGCCTTGTCTTTAAAATGGAGCAAATTCTTTTCTAGAAGCTTCTAGAAATTTCTCACAGAATTGTATTACATAAGGCTTCAGCTCATCACTGATAAAGTGATTGAGATTATCATAATTTATTTAAACTGGTTAGGACCTAGAGGCAAAGGAGGAAAGGGTCTGTATTGGAACAAAATGTGATTTTTTTTTTTCAGCAGGGGAAAAGTAAAATGTTGATGAGGAAATCCTCAGTGTCAACTACACCCTTGTTTTATCAAGAATTATTTTATTCAGAATTTCCAAGAGGTTAAGTCTCTTACATAAGGTCCCATTGCCGATAGAAATAGAAATGGGACTCAAATCCAGCTCTTTCAAACTCCAAAGCCATCCGTGTACTTTTCTCTGCTGTGCAGCTAACCCCGGAGTCAGCCTGCATTTCCAGAAAAGCCAAAGCCCCCTTTGTCCTGGCGAGCACTTTGGGATGGCTCTCCTGCTTTCCCAAGCCCGACCTTTGGCTGGGCATTTAATCTGTTTATTAAGTTATGACTAATGGCACTGCGACACACCAGGGGCTGCACATTCAGACCTAGTTTTAGATTGTTAGGGGAGGTTTAAGGGATAAACATCATATTCATACTCCATGCCGAGAAAATTCAATTGCAGCTCTTTTCTCTTTCGGAACACGGGGATTGGCGGAACTGGCGAGGGGCTTCTGCTGGGTCCTGCTTTGGTTTAATAGAAATGAAACCTCCAGAGCAGGCAGGCTGTTTTGGGAAAGTGGCCACTAATGCAGCCCCCTGGGGCGGGGGCCAGGCCTGAACAGGGCAGTTTGCATATTCACTTTTACAAACAGTTGGCTCCAAGTCAGCAGTTAATGGGATGGGAATGATGTTCCTGTACAGAACGATTTCCTGAAAAAAACATTTGCAATTGCAAACATATCTCTGCCTTTCTGCTCTGGTTTGTTATGTCTCTGAGACTGAATTAAAGAGGCAGGGAAGGCGGAGAGGAGTGTTTCTGATTGGGGAGTTTTCATCTGAAAACATTTTTCACAATAATCTACATGGAGAACGAAATCCCATGCAGACCCACCTTTAGGAGTTCTGGCTAAAAGTATCGCATTCCTAGGGGTATACATATTTCTGCAGTCACAGATTGGCTCTGGCTGTAAATGGTCTTTGGACAAGCAGGATATTTCTTTCAATGCAAAATGTAAGGTGATGGCCCAAAATGTTTGTGGGGAGACATGAAGTAAGCCTGAAACTGAGGACCCAGACTGGTCATCCAGTGTGGCTGTAGGATCACCTAAGACAGTACCTTCCAGTCGGGTTCCCTGTGATCACGATGGTTTGATATCTTCTAAAGACATGTGGGCCATTGAGCACTTGAAGTGTCATCTGAATTTTTACTTCATTTCACTTTGAATATCTGTATGTGACTGATAGCTAATGTACTAGACAGTATAGACCTGGGGACGTGGAGAGGGAGCTTGTAGAGGTGAAATCGAGTGAAAAACTGACTTTAACTAGAACACACCAGAGGGAAGGTCTTGAGCAGTGTCTACTTTCTTCACAGGTCAGTCAACCCAGCCTTGTGCCTACATTTAAACATGACTTTATTGTCCATTGTCCATCGCTTTGCATAACAGTGTGTTAAGTAGTGGAAATCTTCTGTGAGAAATAGCCTGGATAAGAAAGCAAAATGCAATCCTATACTTTGGATCACTTAAGCTGTGAAGGGTGTCTCTTAAGTTTTTCAGTTATGTTTTAAAGAGAATTATATGCATTTGTGGGTGTCAGATTTAGTGATTAAAGACAGAGACTATCTGATATCCCATATGAATGTCAAGGACCCACAGCAACAGAACTGAAGGCCAGCTTCATAATGTGAGTTGAGTCTCTTTAGGGTAGAGTGTTTCACTTTCTTTGTTAGGCAATCCCGTTCCCTGTCCAACTGCAACCATCAGTGAGTTTGCTAATATGAAAGAACTCTTTGTAAGTGGCTGCCTGGTGCTTAAGAGTTCTTGCAAGTATATGCTGGCAATTGGTGAGGCCAGAGTCAGTAAAAAAATAAATAAAATGGAAAGATGGGACATTGCTCTTGCTAAAGTTGATTGCAACTGCCATATTAGCTCTTAAGAAACGTGGTGACCAACGCCTTCAGAGAAAATGGTCTTTCTGTGCTTAATTGGTGAAAAGTAATTATCCAGACTGGAATTGAATAGAGGTAAGGGGATTTAAGTCACTGCTTTTCAGTGAGGTAATCCAAGGTCAGTACTCAGCAAATGCCCAACAGCACGCCACTGGTTTTGTGATACAAATTTTTTAAGTCGGGGCATGGCAGGATACATGGAAGAAAGTGGGCTCTAAGTCTTCAGTGGTCATTGAGCACTTGTTTTTCTTGAAGAAAGTGCTATTGTAGATTTCTAGGGTTTGAAAACTATAAAAGAATTTGCTGGGCATCAGTCAAGCTCTTCATGGTCAGCTGAGGAAATGGGCCTAGAGGAGTGAGGACTTTAGGGTCTATGACTCCTCAGACCTGGAAGGACACTGCCTGGAGAGATGATGTTTTCCAGAAGGGGCTGTGGTGGTACACTTCAGAACAATCCAGGAAAACCAGGAGGCTAAAGGCAGAGAAACTTTATCATCAACGCCCATCCCATTTCTGTTCAGTATAAGAGCATTTCTGAGAGGAGGCAAATTTCTGTATTATTGAGAGCTCCTCATCTCTCTAAGGGGAGTGAATTAACAGTTGGAAGAAGTGAGATGAAGGGGAAAAGTAGGTGTTTTTGGCAAGGACTCAATTGCAGACTGAGTAAGCTAACATCAATATAAAACATATTGTGGACCTACTATGTGACTCCCCCCCAAATGCCCACCTCACCCCAACACATGTCCTTATTTCACCCTTCGCCCTCTGCACATATTCCTACCCAACTATTCCCTATTCATCCTCCCAACCCCATCAGTGGGCTGGAGTTTGACTCTGCCTTCCTTCTCCTTGCAGTCTCGGAACTTCAGGAAGAAGGCATGAACGCCATCAACCTACCCCTCAACCCGATCCCATTTGAGCTGGACCCCGAGGACACCATGCTCGGTAACTAGGTCCCTTATCTTTCTGGGGAGCCTGTCTCTCAGTAGAATTACCCCCACTGACTTCCTTTTCTTTTTCAAGAGGAGAACGAAGTTCGAACAATGGTGGATCCAAACTCACGCAGTGACCCCAAACTCCAAGAACTGATGAAGGTAAGAAGAAATTGGGAGGGGGAACGCCAGGGGTCTCCCATACTCAGCTGGTATTACTGCAGAGTGAATAAAAAATTACAGAAGTGCCTGCTGATCATGGGGTTGACTTGACAAAGGCCCAACAAACGATGTTGCCCAATCGTCAGTGCTAGAGCAGCTCGTAGAAGTGAGCTCTTGTTTGCAGGAACTTACAGTGCAGTCTTTTCACTGCTTTCCTTCAGGACCCTGGAAGGTACCCTGTGAAGGATATCATTTCACCATTTTACAAATGAGTAAACTGAGTCTCAGGAGATCCAGGTGATTAATTTATGGTCACAACTGAGTGAAGGAGATGAAATTCAAACAGAAGTGAGAATAAATGAAATATTGTACACAATGGCCCTAGCAGAGAATCCCCTTGGGACAGAATTCATTTCATCCCTCCCTATGTCTGTACTCAGCTTCTCCACACCACACTTAAAACAAGACCAAAAGGTACTAGATACCAGAGTGCCCCAAATGCAAATTTGAATGTATTATCCTGCTCAAAAGCTGCCTGCACTGGAGGAAGGGGCTTTCCTTCGACACAGGGACCGTAACCCTGCACACAGCTCTCTGGCACGCCTCCCCACCTGCCTCTTTACACAGTCCTTCAAAATGGCGTCCCTTCTTAACTCAAGTGCTGTCACTCAGTGCCTCTGTGTGCTGCTCTGAGCACTATAGTTAGTCTTATTGAGGTTCCCACATGATATTACAGTGACTCATGGACTTCTAAGTCTCCTTCAATAAATGGGGAGATTTTGTAACCCCAGGATTCAGCAGAGGATCTGACATATTGCATATGCGACAGTGTTCTGTGTGATTCCGTTTATATGAGATTGTCCCACAAGCTACATGATAGCGGTTGCCTTGAGGTCGGTGATCATGGGAGGGAGTTGAGTACACAGGGGCCAAAGAAAGCTTTGGGATAAGAGGACTTACACGACTGTGTACAATAACCAAAATTCAAACTGTATAGTTAGGACTGGTCTTTTTAGTATATAAATACCCTAGTTTCTTTACCTGATAAATGAAACTAAAATCCCTGCCTCTGAGGGGTGAAATAGGGATGGGATGTCTCTGCTCAATACCTGCCACACATTAGGCCTTCAGGCAATGGCAGCTTACTAAGAGAGTGCCAGGGAATGAGGTAGATAAGGGTTCAAGGCTTCCCTCCAGACCGCTTCATGACCTGGCACAAATTGTTCACAGCTGTGTTCGATTCCTCTCCTGAAGAGGTGACAGGAACCACCTAACCAAGTCTGATGATGAGCGAGCACACTATTACGATCCGCATTTACTGAGCGTACAGTTCTTCTCTACCACCTACTGTGGAAGATATTTCATCCTCTCTTAAAGGTGGGGAATCAGAGGCTCAGGGCAGATCACTGGCTTGTCTTAGGTTGGGAGACTCAAAGGTACACCATACAGGTCCCTAGATCTCAGGGGTCGGAACACCTATCTGTACCCCCTCCTGGCACTTTGTGGACATTGTTTGCCATTAGGGTGAGAGACACTGGTGCCCTAGGCCCTGACGTAAGCAGGTCCATGGGAGTCATACTCACAAGTCTGTCCACACACTGGGTCAAGTGGATGGTTCTGCTGCTCTCACAATCTGAAGGTCTCTTGGATTTTAGCTGTCCCAGATAAAAGCTTTGTTTGTAAGGAAATGCTTGTGGTTCCCATTCCTTTGCACACTCTCTAGGTGCTAATTGACTGGATTAATGATGTCTTGGTTGGAGAAAGAATCATCGTGAAAGACCTGGCAGAGGATCTGTATGATGGACAAGTCCTGCAGAAGCTTTTTGGTAAGAGGAGATGTGACTATTGGCGGGCAGGTGGCTGGGTCTTCTTACTCTAGTTAGAAGCTGTTGTTCCAGTTCAACGGAGTAGAGCACAGATGACAGAGCAGAGGGTTACAGAGAGCCTTCAGACAGCCAGCTGACATCTACTATGAGACAGAATCGCAGGAAGCCTTGCTGGCCAGGTCGGGCTGCCCCCCAGCAGCCAAGGGTCACTGAGTAAAGACCTCACTGTAGAACTGACACCTGACCCTCTTCAGAAGACTCTGCATTTATGTGCAAATCTTTGTAGCTCTATTTACCTGTGTATGTATCTGTTGTCTGTGGATGTCTGTCCCACTCCAGGTTTGGGGAAGTACTTAAAAGCATATAACCAGTTGTGTCCCCCACTTCATAGCAGTTTATCCAGAAATTTAAGGCCAATGTGGAGGAAAAAGAATTCAGAGGTGATCTGAGTGTTGCAAGAACGAATTCAACTTAAGGCTTCTAGACTCCCTCTCACTGTACCTGATGTGGTCACTCATCCAAGCCTTTGCCCTAAGTCTTCTCCTTTTAGCTGCTTCCTTGGCATCTCAGCCCATGTGCATCACATCTACTCCCCTGAAGAAGTTTTCTTCCCCTAGTTGCACTTGGCTAACTCCATCTATGGGAAGAGGGTTCTCCAGAGTCATCCTCTTGAGTTTAAGCAAAATGGCAGGATATTATTCATCTCTTTGCTCCCCATCTCAGCTACTCAAAACCAGTCCCCACAAAGCCAGCAGAGGAAGCTTTTCAAACCCCAAGTCTAATCTTGCCACTACTTGCTTATAATTCTTATAGTGACTCCCCCACCTGTGGGAGCCGCTAAGTATAGTAGTGTAGAATTCCCAGCATTTCATCCCTTGACCCCCAGCTGCTCCTACACGTGGCCTGCTTAGAATGGTGCCTAGTCAATCTCTTATTCTCACTGGTGATTTTATTTCTATATATACCATTGCTATTACATACACCATTCATGACTCTGCTTTTGTCCAAGTTATTCGTTCTCCCTTTGCCCGCCTTTACCCATGATTGCTCAACCATCCAATCTCTAGAATTAAAGGTGCCTCCCTCTTATACTCCTAATATGATTACATCTAGAATAGTCCTATTCTCTTCTGTGTCCTGACACACACGTGTGTAGCAGACACCTTTTCTATCAGATATTCCAAGTTTTTCATAGCCTTTAATGTATGTGGACATCTCAAAGGCTGAAACTGTCTTTCTCCACTACTAGCAAGCAGGTCACCTAACTCTTGATCAATAATACCAATAATGAATGACTAGTTGAAACTAATAATGTCTAGGAAACTAAACTGATTGGGTTCTCAAGCTTCACTATTAGAACATATTAATACATACATACCTGTACATGCAAGTGAACAGAGAAGAAATGCAAAACCTTTGACCCAAGTAGGTGTGGAAAAGTCTTGGGCCTCAGGGAACATCTCACCCAAAAACTGCAGATTTCCAGTCAGCATCTCAAAATGTTCACTGAGCTTTGAAAGCCAGGGTGGAATGTGACTGAGGAAATGATACTTGGTCATGAAGTCATCTTGCCTCTGGAAATGGTGATGGGCCTGTCCAGCATCACATCTTTGTAGCCTTCAGTCAGACACTGCAGTGAGGTTATTTCAGACCATCTCCTCCACCTTGGAAAGGTGCTGCTGACAGGTCAAAAAAAGATGCATAACAAGTTTAGACCCACTAAAGTGCACATATGGAGCCAGAGGCATGATACAGTGGATACAACCTGTTTACAGTAAAATATGAAGCAAGCCTTCTTGGAGGGATCAATCTAGAGATATTTTTGGGTGTCCCTTCTGATCTTGAGTTCCCCACTGGCTATTTTTCTATCTTTTTTCCAAGGCGACTTGGAAACATTCAAAACATTCCAAAGAATGTTTGGCGGTCACTCTATCTGCTTCCGCTACCACTAATCATTCCCTTCTGAGGTGCAGGCTGAATGCCAGCCCCCTCCAATTTTTCCTACAGAGGTCACCAGTGATCAGTTCTGACCCCTTCTTAGGTATGCTGTGGTATTTAACACCACAGAACAACTTGCCCCCCTTCCCAGTGGTTTCTATGAACTCATGCTGCTCTGGTGTCTTACCTGGGATGCCCATTTCTATTTACATCATGCTCTCCTATAATAATTGGGGACCCTTAGTCATTCTTTTCTTCATACCCTCACTGTAGGTGATTTTTGTCCCCTCATACAGTTTCAGCCATTACCTACTTGATAATCACTCTCCAATCTCTAGGATAGATTTCTCTCTTAAACTGTCCCATTATCTTGACTACATTCCACACATCCTTATTGCATCCCCTCCCCATTGTACCTTGTCACCACCTTGAGCTGTTTATCTTCCTGCTCCTTACCAAATCCATTCTGTTTTCCACCTCTATGGTAATAGAACCACATAGACGGTGGCTCATGTTAGAAACTGGGAGTCCTCCTGGATTGCTCATGGCTTCAGTCCTCATACTGCTACGAATCCAATGTACAAACCTATCCCCTTTCTCAGTCAGTTAGCAGGTGTGAAAGACTGCAACATGTGGCTGACTCCTTGTGCTAGGTCAGTAATGCTCTTACCTTAACTCAGACTCCTCTTTTCTCTGTGTTGTGATGTTTCAAGCCCCTTAAGTATGCTAAAGTGTTCCCAGCTCTCTATATTGCACTGAGTAACAGGCAATTTGTCAGTTTCAGAGTGTTCCTGTCTACCCTTCTCTCAACTCTTCTAGAATGAACATATTAGCCTCACATAGTACAAGTATCAAAACTAAGAATTTAACCTTAGTACCCTGCTTAGCTAAATTACAGAACTTGGATTTTACCAGTTTTTACATTCATGTATCTTTGGGGGAGGGGGGTTTAAGATAGAATCCAGATTTAAGGTAGAATCCAGTGGGAACTATGCTGAATTGTCTTGACACCTTAACCTTCTGTGACAGTTGGACTGCCACCCATGGCCTTAGCTCTCTTCAGGAGGACTGACAAGTTACTCTATATAATCACCAGTTTGAGCATGTCTGATGCGTTCTCCCCAATTTTCATATGGGGGTATGTGTAATGTTAATAGGTCTTATTACTGGTGATGTAAACTTGACCCTTTGACTATGCAAATGTCTTATTTCTCCTTAAACTTATCCAGCTAATTTTATGAGGTAATTGTTTTAATGTGCGCTTATTTGTTAATTGGCATTCTTTTGTAAGGAAAAGTCCTTTGCTCACCATTCACTTATTTACCCAGCTGGGCATTTACTATATATTGTAGGCTGTAATCTAATACTATCATTATTCATTTTTTGCTCATTTACTTCCAACTTTGACTACAGGGAACTCTCTCAAGTTGGTTCCAGATACTTTTGAAAGTTGCTATCTGTAGCACAAATAGCCAGACATCTACATCCCTTTTACAGTAACTATCACCTCATGATACTGTGACTGCAGAAGAGGGGACTGACTGAATTGACTGTGAAACACCTGACTTAGAAGAAGATAGAAACGGGTAGAACGCAGGGATCTCTTGGTAAAGGGTTTTGTCTGTGTTATTGTTACCGTTACATCCTAAACAGGTGAACTTACCTCACATGACAGTGGCATGTGATTGAAAAGCATGAACTGGGTATTCTCCAGTCAGAAGCCCTTTAAGAGCTGTGTCACACCTGGTTCTTCTTTGTGTGGCCAGATGTTACCTGATTGGCAAATGTCTGTCCCACTGCCCTTCACAGGGTCCCCGGACAAATCTGGAAGAGTGTTCTGGTACAGCTTTCCCAGTCTTCCCCAGACACTGAGCCCTGCGGTTTCTATTCTCTGGATCTCCCCACTCACCCTGGCAGCAAGTCTGAATCTAGGTTTTCTAAAAGCAACTGTTGAGACAAGGGTTGGGTAGAAGAAGTTGACAGTCACGTGGGAAATGTCAAAGATTAAGGAGAGACAGGGAAATTTGCATTAGCAAAGATAGCAACTCTGCCCAGCTGCAAACCAGCTGACTGTACACCTAAAAATCATTCTTCCCAAAACAGGGAAGCTGGGTCATTTCTTCTTTGGCTCCTGTCACCATCACTGTGTGGTTGAGTATTGCCTTTAGAGAAATTACCTCCAGGTTACACTCCTGGCAGAGATGTGGAATGCCCCGGGGCCAGGCATGGGACTGGGGGTGTGCTGGGAGCTGTCTGCAGAAATACAGGGAGACCCTCAAGCATAGCAGCTGCTCCCTCTGACCCTGCTGTTTGTGTTGCTTGCAGGAGAAAACCAGATGCTCTTTCATGAGGCCCCCCTCTCACCCTCTCAAAGAACAATGTAGGCCCTTTCTGCATCTCACAAAAACATGCCACCTTCTAGAATGAAAAGCAAGTTTCTTCCCTCTCCCATACCAAAGAGTTACCTCATTTCTTATACCAGGCTTAACTATTTCTCAGGTTGATAGAGGCCACATATTCACCTCCTTGCCAGGTATACTCTAACCTCGTGGCACCAACAAGGAAGTTGCAGAATAATACAAAGTTTATTAGCCTCTCTCTCACACTTGCATCCAAGATTGCCTCGCTCTGTTTGCATCCTCACTACCTTGTTCCTGGACCTGACAGTGGGAGAGATAGGAGAAAAGAGTGTCAGGAAATGCCTTCAGAAGAGAATCATTTCATTTGAACACAGGTTGCTGCCTGTTTCTCATTGAGGTTTCCTGATTTGGGATGACTAGGAGTTTCCTTATGGTATGTTTTTAGTAATCTTTAAACATATGCCTGTGGAGGAACAGAAAACACCTGCTTTGAGGGATGAAAACCATGAGGTTACAGGGTCTTCCTTCTGGTTCTCACAATAGCATATGGTTGAAACAGGATACCTTCTTCAGGCATGAGGCCAAGAAGGGTCCCTTGGGCATAAAAGTTGTACAGGAGGGGGTTTTGTTTGGGAATATCTGTCTTTTCCTCAATATACCCTAATATTCGCTACCCAAGAATTATTTTGATTTGCTAGATGCTAACAGCTGAGTTTAAGGATATAAAAATAAATAGGTCATAGCACTACCTTCAGGTAATTCACAACCTAGTAGTACAAAGGGCTGTGCAATATCAAGTAGAAATTTGGGAAAGGCATCTTGAAAGAGGGGTCATTTCAAATCGGACCTTGTGACCAGATGAGAATTTAAACTGATACAATAAAGAAGTTGCTGGTGAGCTCCTGTTGACATTGGTGTGAATGGTTAACAAAGATGAGATCCAACATCCAGAGCTTCCTGGAGACTCTACAACCTCTAGGAGAGGGGCAGGACATAGAGAAGATGAGCCTAGAGCATCTTGCAGTAGCAAGAGAGGTGATAAGGGAAAGTACCTGAGGCTGTGTTCAGAAAGAGCTCCCATTGGCCAAAGTTAGAGTGATTGGCACAGAAAACGAATAGGGGTATTGGTTTACAACCCACAGTGTAAAATAGTTATCCTTAATACAAATAACTGAATAAATGAGATTTTAAAAAAACTTTTCCTTTAAAATGATTCCAAATAACTTGTGTAGTTCCAACCCCTTCAAGGAGGTGCAGGCTAATGCCCCAGCCCTAGAGGGGACTGCATTTGGTGACTAGTGGGAGATCCATAGCTTTAGCGTGCAGAAGTACAGAAACCTGGTACAGAGACTGCTTTGGCTCAGTGAGCAAGGTTAACGTTGCCAGTGACAAGCCATGCTAATCTTCAGTACCTTGGTTTGTGTCATGAAAAGGGCACTTCATTGTCTTCCCTTCTTTCCCAAAACCCATCTAACCATGAGGCAGGGGTAGGGAGGCAGCCCACATAGGACAGGGGAGCAAATAAGTCTAGAGAGATATTTATCTTGGGCAGTTCCCTAAAACAAAAAAAGGATGTTTAGGAAATATTAACTTAAAGTACGGAGTTTAATAAGTATCAGTGTCAACTCACTCTGTGTGACAAATGTAACGTAATGTGTTAATAATAGGTGAAACTAAATTCATTGTATTTGGAAACTATCTTCATTTTTCTACTATTCTGAAATGGAAATCAAAGAAACACGATGAACCATATTATACAAGAGTTTGAAGTTTTTTAGACTGCATTCCATGAGCAGCTACAGTAACGGCATATAGCCCTGCACTAAGCACTATGATGAGAAATGGACTTTCAGAAGATAACCTAGGAACAAAGAGTAGGAGGATTGTGTTTAAAGGCAGTGGAGGAAACTAGTAAATTATCTTTTGTGAGATAATTATGGTCTTGAATTAGAGTGGTAAATGTGGAAAAAGCTTTAAGAGAACCTAGTTATGTAGGAAGTATTTAGTATGTCCAAATATCTGCTGCTGACAGTATACTATACTTATATAGAGAAACTGTAATGACTATCAAAATGCAATTGGAAATAACATTCACTCAACAAAGTGGTAGATTAGAAAATCATACAAGAATCTGTTGTGTTTTGTATACAAAGACTGGACTAAAAAAAAAAAAAAAAGGAATTAATTTAACCAATGAGGTGAAAGACAATGAAAACTATATTAGAAAGGATTTAGATCATAACATGAGATGGAGAGACTCAATACATCCAAATGATTCTTCTAGCAAAGTACAAGTTCAATACAGCCCAAACAAAATACTAAAAATATTCAAGGAAATTGAACAAAATCTTAAAATTTGCATGGAATCATCTAAATCCTCAAGTAGCAAAAACAATTCTGAGAAAAAAATGTATTGTGTTACCTGATTTTAAATTCTATGTTGTAAAGCAACAGTACTAAAATCATTGTGGTATTAAAATAGTTAAAATCCTCAATAGAACAGAATCAAAAACTCAGAAATAATTTCACATTCATATCAAAATGTATGATAAAGGAACCATGGCTCTTTAATACAAAGAGAAAAGTGCATCACTCTAACTCCATACACAAAATTCTAAATGGGTTAAAGATTTAGATAAAAGACTGCAACAAAAAAATATAGTAAACATTGCCAATACATTCCCTGACATCAGTAATAAAGTAGTTTTAAAGTAGTTTTTGGAGGCTTGACCACTATAGATAGGAAAATAATAGCAAAAATAAACAATTGGGATTACCTCAAGATAAAAAGGTTTTACATAACAAAAAAATCTAAGTAAATTTACAAGACAATCTACTGAACAGGAGACATTGCACAACTGACAAACATTCAAGGGTATATAAAAACTCTAATAACCTAATTAATAAATGAAAGGCACAGCTAAAGAGACAGTTCACTAAAGAGGATAGCTGTAAGGTCAATAGATACCTGAAAAATGTTAATTATCACTTTCAATAGAGAAATACAGGTCAAAATCACAATGAGATATTCCCACATCCAGGAGAACAGTACACATTAAAAACTGTAGTAAAGCAAGTCAGAATGAAGACAACTATTGCATATTTACGTAGTGGACAATTTGATGAAAGAAAATACCCACAAAAAAACAAGTAGCTGCTAATAAAGTGAGGCTTCTAAGGTGAAGAGGCAGGTTTAGGGGAAAGGGTCAAAAAGGATAAGGAGTGGTAGGAAAAAAAACAAAATGTCTATAATTGAGAAAAGATTAATGAAGATGGGGTGGTGGATGAGCTGGAAAGAATTTGGACTTACATAAGAAATGAAACTGAATCAATAATGCTATATCAAATAAAATTTTTAAAGACTGCTGAAAATATAATAAAAATGAAAGCAGATGTTAACCCAATTTCCTGTGCGCATTATGTTGTACACTTAAAACAAATATATGCTAATTATATCTCAATAACCAAGAACAAGTTAGCTATCAAGCTGGACATGTAGTTCAAATAGAACTTCTAGGAATGAAAAGAAATCTAATAGTGAAATTAGAAACTTCAGTGTATTAGACTTAACAGGATTGGTGAATCCTCAATTAAGATGGCAATGAAGATATTTCCCAGAGTACAGTAGAGTGACAATAGGGTAGAGAATTAACACACACAGATATTATTCTAAGGTGATTCAATGTATAGCTAATTGAAATTCAGAAGAGAAAGAATAGTGTAAAGGTAATATTGAAAGACAGAATTGAGATAGAATGAATGTACATAACTTCTCAGATTTAGGAGGCTCAGAATACTAAGCAGGATAAGTCTATATTTACAGTGTCTACAGCAAAACTTAGGAACACTGAAAATAAATGTCAGAAGGTAGAAACAGTAAAAATTGTCTTATACTGGGAAGAATAAAAGCCAAAGGATATTGAAATAAAATCTTCAAAGTGCTGAAAACAGTTGTCATGTTTCCACCAGCAAAAACTCTGAATTTGAAATTGAGAAAGTGAGGGCATTTTAAGCAGACAAGCTGAAAGTATTTACTACCAGCAGAAGCTCACTGAAAGGAATTCTAAAGGATATACTCCAGAAAGAAGAAAATGACTCTCCCAGATGATGCAAAATGCAACAAAAAATATTTCAAAAGGCAAGAATGGAAAATAACAAAGAATCAGAAGAGACTACCAGAGAATTCAAAATAAGTTGGTAAAAGTGGATATATGTACACAGAATGGTTTGGGACACTGATGCCCCTCCCTCCAGGAAAACCACACAATTACAAATCTGCAGACAGCTGTTGATCCCCTCCCCCAAACCTGACAGTTATCCCTTGGTATCAAGAAGAATGGACCCCCTGCAGATACTAAAATCCAGGTCTATTGGAGCTCCTTATAGTCAGTCTTCTGTATTCATGGTTCCTTGTCTGAGGATTCAACTAACCATCTTTAGTTGGTTGAATCCATAAATGAAGGTTTGCAGAAAAAAGAAAATGAAGAACTGCAGAAAAAAAGAAAAAAAACCTGTATATTTATGGACCCTGTGTTGGCCAAGGGTCAACTGAATATTGGTAAACCAGATCAACATAAAATGTCTATCTATTTAAAAGACAACCAGCAGGAGTCAGTTCAAGATGGCAGCATAGGAAGATCCTAGTCACCTCCTACAAGACATACCAGATATACAGTTATATATGTGATGATTTCTGCTGAAAAAAGATCTGAGAATTAATTGAGCAACTCCCATCTCTAGAGACAAAGGACCACATCAAAATGGGTAAGAGGCAGAATATCATCTTGCTAAGAAACCCCAATCTTAATGTATCAGCCCACAATCAGGAGGACTCTCACAAATGCAGTTTCTTCCTGAGAGATGGGAAGTTCATCATTAATATCAGCCCACAAAACCTGCACCAAAATAGGTACCCCAAAACATCTAGCTTTAAAAATCAGTGGGCCTTGAAGACCCAAGAAGCTTTGGGGAACAGTAAGTCCTCTATTAAAGGGTAAAGATACAGGCCACCCCAGGACCCAGGGCACACACTAATTTGAAAAGCACCGAAATCATATATAAAGGAAACTAATTTTAAAGCATCTGCCAGGGAGTGGGTTGGTAGGTAAAAAGAATATATTGGAACTTTCTGTGAGGATAGAGGCACTAGCAGATAATAATTTTGCACTTATACTCTTTCTGTCCTAGGGCTGAAGACTCACCCACACAATCCCTCAAATTCGGCCATAACCCCCCACTGAAGCTAGAGACCTTCTGAAAAGACATAGACTCAAGAAGGCTATCTTTGAGTTGGCCTTTGGCCTCTTGCAGCTCACAAATACCTCCCAGAAAGAGATCATACAACTCATCTGAAACCCTGGGTTTTGTACCTGTCCCCAAGAGCCACCTCCATATACTTTGGTCTGGAAGTCAGCAGATTTGTGACTGCAGGCTTTAGAACCATAAATATTGTTGTACTTTATAAGCTGTACCTGAGTGTTTTACTGCCAATCAACCTGAAACCAGGTGCTGAAAGACACCCATGTCCTGGAATACTAACAGATCTGGGTACACCCTTAACAACAAAGACCTGTTTTGTCTAAAACCACAAAGGTTTTAGAGATAATGAAAAAATAGGGCAAATTTGGATGATATTCACTCAAGGCCATTCTTGAGAGATATGTAGAAGCATCTGTTTTATCCAATTCATGGGAACATACAGTCAAGTAAAATGCAGAAGCAAACACATTTCAAATAAAAAAATAAGTTAAAACCTCAGAAAAGACTTTAATGGAACTAAAATAAACAATCTATAAAATAACACAAACTACCAGTGGTTATAAAGATGTTTGCCATACATTGCAGAATGGATAAACAATAAGAACATCAACAAAGAAATAGAAAATATTTAAAAGTACCATATAGAAAGCACCGCACCAAAGAACACAATGACTAAATAGGAAATTGCAGTAGAGAGATTCATCAGAATACATGAAATAGAACAATGGATCAGCAAAGTAATGGATCTCACCTAAACAGCAGCAAAGAGCAATTTTTTTTTTTTAAATGAAGATGACAGACATCTTGGACAACATAAGGTAGAATAACATTCACATTATAGTGGTACTAGAACTAAAAAGAACACTTGAAGAAATAATAACTGAAAGCTTCTCTAATCCTGGAAGACTGATGTCCAGGAAGTACAGAGAATACCAAATGTGATGAACCCAAAGGAACCCACATCAAGACACCTTACAGCTAAAATAATGAAAGTTAAAAGAATCTTGAAGCAGCAAGGGCAAAACAATGTGTTATCTCTAAGAAAACTCCTGTAAGGGTACCAACAGATTTTTTTGTTGTTGCAAAAACACTATGGGGCAGAAGATACTAGCTTGATGTAAACTCAGCATGTTGAAGGGGATAAACTTCTGACCAAGAATACTCTGCCCCCAGTGTTATCATTCAGAACTGAAGAATTTTCCTGAGAAAAACAGGAAGATTTCGTCATTACTTATCTAGCCTCATAAGAACTATTAAATATTAAAGGGACTACTGTAAGTTGAAAAGGCACTCCGTAGTATCAAGAAAATAAATGAAAGCAATGAAGATCTTATTTCTAAAAGTTTATTGCAGGGGTAGTGGGTCAGTCACTTATAAAGGAAGCATAAAGTTCAAATACATAAGTTAGGAATATTTGCTAAAACTATAATAATTAACTAAGGCTACATAAAGTGAAAAGACACCAGAGAAAGTGACATCAAAATCATAAAAGCTCCAGTAGGGAAGAAGTGAAAATGTAGCATTTAATATATGTTCAAGATTACATCACCATTAACTTAAAATAGACTGTTCTATACATGAGAAGTTATGTGTGTATCTCATGGTAACCCACAGCAAAAATATAGTAGAAAAAATATATAAATTCTAAAGGAATCTAAACCTTATACTAATGAAAATTAATACAAGGGAAGAGAGCAAGAAAAGAGCATAGGAACAGAGAGCAAACACAACATGAACATGTAGCAACAACTAGCAAAATGGCAACAAATTCATAGCTGTTAATAATCACCTTAAAACATAAATGAACTAAATTCTCCAGGCAAAAGACATAGGGAAGATGAATATTATTTTGCACGGTTTATAATTTTGTAATTATGGTATTGTAATATGTATACCTATTTGTATATAACTTGTTTTCTTTCCATCAAAATAAATAAATAAGATAAAAAGAACAACTTAATAATAGGTTCTTTAAGACTTTTGACCACTGGGTTGTCTATCTTGTTCTTAATGACATGAAGAATTTCTTTATATATTATTGATAGAAGACTCTTAAGGAATAGGTGTATTATTAATACCTTCCTCCGCTATTTGACCTGCCACTTAGCTCTTACAATGATTTCTTTTGATGAAATGAACTTCTTAAATTTGTTGTAATACAAAGTCTTCATTTTCCCATCTGTCAAATGGGGATTACTTATACTTAACATCTGACAAAATAGACTTTAAAACAGAGTAATAAAACAAAGGAGGACATTAGATAATGATAAAGCGATCAATAAAAGAGGTTATAACGGTTATTTATGCACTCAAATATATTAAGTATTAACAAGCTAAAGGTCATAATTGATGGTAATACAGTAATTGTTGGGGACTTTAATAGTCCACCCACATCGATGGACAGATTGCCCACACAGTCAGCCAGGGTACATCAACTTTAATCAACATAATAGAGAAGATCTTGGACTTTATACAGAACATTCCATTCAAAAGCAGTAAAATACAGATTCTTTACAAATACACATGGAACATTCTACTGAATGTATCACATTAAACCACAAAACAAGTCTCAATAAATTCAAGAAGATTCCATACCAGTCATCTTTTATAACAAAAATGTATAAAAGTAGAAATTAATTATAATTATAATTATAAAAGTAAAATTATAAATATGTGGAGATTAAAGAACATAGTACTAAACAACCAGTGGGGCAGTAAAGAATCAAGAAAGGAATCAAAAGGGACGTTATAGCAGTGAAAATGGCATCTCAACATACCCAATATAGGACACGATAAACAGTCCCAAAAACTAAGTTCACTGCAGTATAGGACTACTTCAAGAAACAGCACTCCAAGAAAGAAAATGAAACCCAAAGTTAATGAAAAGGAAATAATGAAATAGAGACTAAAAGGCAATGGAAAACATTAATAGAAACTAAATGTTGATTCTTTGTAAAGATAAAAAATACTAACACACACTTAGGTAGATACACCAAGGAAAAGAGAAGATGCAATTAAATAAAAGCAGAAAAGTTATAGCTAATAGAAATTCACAGGTTAAAAAATATGTATAATTGTGCCAACAAATTGTACAAGCTAGAAGAAATAAATTCCTATAAACCCACTTTTCCAAGCCTGAATCATGAAGAAATAGAAAATCTGAAGAGAATAAAACAAGGAAACTGACTTAATAATCCAAAACCTCCTCAAAAATAAAAGTTCAGGACTGGATGATTTATTTGGGGAGTCCAGCCAAACTTTTGAAGATTTACAATTTATCCTTTTCAAACTCTTCAAAACATGGAAGTGGAGGGAATGCTCTCAATCTGATTTTAAAAGGGCAGTGTCACCTTGTTGCCAAAACTATAGACAAATCACACACACAAAAAATGAGAATTACAAACTAATATCCCTAGTAAACAGACACAAAAATCTCAGTAAATTATTAGCAAAATTGAATTTAACAATACATTAAAGATAACAATTACATTAAAAAGATCGTATACCTTGAGTAGGATTTTTTCCAAGACTGCCAGGATAGTTTAAAACAATGTGATAAACCACATCAAGAAAATGAAGTATTAAAATCATTCTGTATGATTATCTCAAAAGATGTACATAGACAATGTAAACATGGATATTGTCAGAAAATATATCCTACAGACAGACAACGGAAACTCGGGATACATAAATCTTACAGTTTTCTTAACATTTTATTTTCCATTAAGAGTAGAGTTTAAAACACTTGTGACATAAAATACTTTAATCAACTTTTATCTGTAAAGTCTTCAATAGCTATCTATAGTAATTAAGTTTTGGGGAGTCAAAAGTTATACATGAATTTTCAAGTCTGTTGGGTAGGGGAGATATTGGTGCATCTATGTCAATGTTGTTTGAGGATCAGTGGTATTTAAGCATAAATTTAACCCAGGAGACAAAAGAAATGTAAAGACATTCTGTGCTTATGGGTTGAAAGTTGTTAAAAAAAAATCACTCTCCTCATATTCATCAGAACAGTATGGTATTAACATAAAAACAAACATATATCAAAGGAACAGTATAGGGAAACTAGAACTAAACATATACATGATCAATTTATGACAGAGGACCAAGATATAAGATAGGGAAATACAATCTCTTCAATAAATGATACCAGAAAAACTCACAACAGCCACATACAAAAACTGAAACTGGATTACTATCTTAACCTATACACTCAACTCAAAATGAATTCAAGACTTGAATATAAGCCCTAAAGCCATAAACTCCCTGTAAGCTCCTTGACATTAATCTCAGTGATATTTTTGTCCAAAACCAAGGAAAACAAAAGTGAAAATAAGCAGGATTCAGTCAAGTTAAAAGGTTTCTGCAAAGTGAAGAAAAAAATCAACAAAGTAAAAAGGCAACCTACTGAAAGGAGATATTAAAAAATCATGTATCAGTTAAGCAGTTAATAAATATTAACATATTAGTAATAGAGAGAACTCATACAATTTTTTAAAAACAACCTGGCTTAAAAATGGATCTGATAGGCATTTTCCCAAAGAAAACATGACCAACAGAGACATAAACAGGCACTCATTATCACTATGGTCAGGAAAATACAAATTAAAGTCATAATTAGATATCCCCTCACCTCTGTCAATGACTGTCAACAAAAAGATGAGTGAGTGAAGAGATGGAGAAAAGGGAACCCTTGTGAATTATTGATGGGCATGTTAATTGATAGTCACTAGAGATAAAGTATTTTTCCTGAAAAAGATTAAGGAAATTATATGATACAACTATTCCATTTATTAATATTTATCTGAAGAAAATGAAAACACTAATTTGGAAAAATGTGTGCACCCCTATGTTTATTGCAGCATTATTTCCAATAGCCAAGATATAAAAACAACCTTAATGCCCATTAATAGATGAATGGATAAAGATGATGTGCTGTATAAATCATTCAGTGCTCAATGACATTTCAGTTAGCAAAAAATGGCGTGTTCTATGGTGGTCCCAATAGGCTGTATACCACATAGCTTCTGCATGAGTTAAGCTGTGTCTTCTAGGTTTGTGTAAAACTCTGACTTTCTTATGACAAAAATGACCTAACAACAAAATCACCTAGTGACACTTTTCTCAAAGTATATCACTAGTATTGAATGGTAGATGGCTATCTATGTGTTTGCGTACTATGTAGCCTTAAAAAATAATGAAATCTTGCAATGGCATGAATGGACCTTATTGTACTAAGTGAAATAAGTGAGACAGAGAAAGACAAACACTATGTACTTTTACTTATATTTGTACTCTTAGAAACTAAACAAATGAAACAAAATCAGTCTCCTAAATACAGAGCAAACTGGTGCTTATCAGAGGGGAAAGGTGTTGGGAAATGAGTGAAATGGATTAAGAGGATGTAGAGATAAAAATTCTCAGTTTTAAAAATAATTCACAGGGTTATAGTGTACAGCTTGAGATCCATAGACAATACTATAGTGTTGCAAATCTGAAAAATTGCTAAGAATAGGTGAAAATAGATGTATTGTGATCATTTTGCATTGTGTAGAAATATCAAATTACTATGTTGTACACCAAAATCTAATACTATGTATGTCAGTTATACTTCAAATTTTAAAAGACAAGGATTGTTACACTAGATAGCAAAATAAAATATTGCTATAAGCTGCATTTGAGGAATAGTCTCAATACATGAAAACAGAGAAGTTGAAAAGAGTTGAAAGTTTTATTTATAGTAGACTAGTGCTGATGAAAAGGTTGGGAAAACTAACTTTGTATCTGACAAAAGGCAAAATGCATTTACCACAGAGTCTCCATATATCAATGAAACTAAAGTTACTAGAAAAATAGAGAATGTTCAATACATATCTGTGCATCAAATAGATAAAATTCAAAAATTACAGCTACACACACACAAAAAAAAATCAGCCATGCCATCACACATTTCAGCATGTTTTTTTTAACACATTAAGTAAAAAATTCATTAAGGATAAAGATCTGAACAATATAGTTATCCAGCCACACTCCCAAAAAGTCTTTTTTTTTTTTTTTCACTTTCCATGGAACACTTACAAAAATTTAACTATGTCCAGAAAGGAAACCTCTATAAACTTAGACCATACGCTTTTACTATAGATACATTAAAAAAAAAACAAACATTCAATTAGTATTCCCTATATATTTGGAAATAAAAATATTCACGTACATACAAGAATAAACATGTATTCTAATTCTTTGAAGCATGGTTATATCAACATAGTATTATATTGTGGCAATTGCTTTAGAGCATATCAGTCCTTCCACCAGAGTAATTGAGTCTCTGCTGCCTTGTCTTGATATTCCAGAACTTTTGAATACTGTTTCATTGTTTTCTAAAAAATAATCTCACCATAGTATATTTGGATGCTAACTTCATAAAAATTTACAAAATCTTTCCTGAGAAAATTTTCTAAGTAACATTGTATTTCAAAATTATGTCTACTACTTTATAACAGGTTAAATAATGATGAATACTTTACAGAACTATGGAAACAAAAGAGAAACAATTTCCTAGAAGAGTAAAATTTCAGCAATAGAAAGTTTTCATAGAGCTTGCTAAATTAGCCTAATAAAGAATCAAAAAGGAAAACAAGGTGTCTTGAAAGCAGAAATTATCTTTAAATTCATGATAACAGTGAGTGAAACTACTATGTAGCTATGTTTGTGCACATCTCAAATTTTGAGGGTTGAGTATTTTAAAAATAAAATACAGGGTAGGAGTAGCACAAAAGATTCTCAAGGAAATCTTTTAAAAAAATCAGAAAAAACTGAAACATTATAAGGTAGAGATAACAGTGTTATCTTATACCTAGAGAATGCTAAAAACTCAAACTAATGAAACTAATTAGGAGATTTGGTTAGATGGCTATATTCAAAAAAAAAATCTGTAGAGCATTAGCTTTACTTTTTACCAGCAATAACTGGACGTACAAACACCTCACAGTGTATGTTTTTTGCAACTTTATTACAAATAGAAAAAATATAGCTATAACCCAAGGGAAATGGTTGAATGTTGGCAGACCTATAGTATTCAACTTTCAAAAACAAGTGAATTATATCCTTATGTATTGACATAGAATAGTCATGAAATATGTTTGAGTACATGTGTGAATACATTCATTAAATTATATTGAATTATGGGGGAAAAATAACAAAAAGAGTATGTTTGAGTAGGAAGAAAGTCAGAAAAATATATGCACTATACTCTTGCATTGAAAGGGAGAGTCTGTTTGCAGGTGTTATGAGCAGAGATTCACCTAAATCTGTAATCAGGTTCACTTATATCCTCTTAATGCCAACGTGGGTGCCTACAATAAAATATCCTGCAACAAAAGTAAAAGCAAGAAGATCAGCCCAAAGCATGACTAAGTAAAAAAAAAAAATCAGAATTAGTTTCGTAAAAAAAAAAAAAAAAAAAAATCATAATGCTAAAGGAGAATAGCAAACCCCTGCAATCTCATTGTGACTAAGCAATGCCAGAAGATGCTAAAACAAAACAAAACAAAAAACAGATTTTTTTTAACTTTAGGAAGAATGTTTTATAATTTTAGTATCATAGACTGCTTAAAAATATTGGTGGAAGCAGAAAGTCAGTGAGTGTTCCAGTAGGTAATGTGTAAAAACCCAGTTTTCAAAAACAAAAAGCAGAATGAACAGCAGTGCAAGAAAAAGTTATTGACCTAGAAAACAGACCTGGAGACCTAACCCAGTCACTCTAAGAAATCTAGAAGCAGCAGGTCTTCAGTATGAGATTCATAGACAATGATGTAATGAAATAGAACTTGCAGAAAAGTGACTCTCACACCCTCCTCTTCTCCCATCACCAACCCACTTCCAGGATAGTCAACACTAATTTAGCTCAGCTGTCTCCCTTGGACCTAAGTTGAGGCTCCAGAAGTTCCCTAACCTGGCACTTCTGTCAGCCTCATAGTTGCAATGTAAGAGAAAAGAACATGCGTTTTGCATGTATTTCTTTGAGGAGAAGATCCAAGATAAGCATTCATAGTCTGAAAATGGAAAGATACACTGGTTCTCCTTCAAGTATAACATTCAAGAAGATGTTTAAATATAAGCTTGTAAAGCTCCTGAACTTTAGAAATAAGACATGATGGCTTCAAGCCATCAGAGATAAGAATAGCTTGAAATCATCCTCTCAATGCTGCAAAGAATTCTTAAATCCACGGAAGTTGAAGAAACTCTGCAGTGGATAATCTCATTTTAAAGAAGACTTGGATAAGTTAGAACTACTTAAAAATAAAATAAACAATGGAAGCAAGGGGGAGGTCACTGGTGTATTGTCAAGTTTAATTAAGTTGTATGGCAGCCCTTACAAATGAAGAGAAAAGACATCTTCAACTTGTGTCAATGTCAATCCTGAGTAAGCTGTGGAAGTGGATTTGGAGAATCTAATGACTAGATATTAGAAAATCCAGAGATATTCTCTCTAATAGATAAAAATAGGAATTTAGACTAAGGAATGATTAGTGTTTTGCCTTTAAGTATTAAGGGGCTATGCCATTGCCTATATAAGAACCATTGGTTTTAAAACACCGTTACACAAGTGTCTCTCAAAGTGAGAAGAGCACTTCAATTAAACTGTTACTCAGTGCTTTCTTACTGCTTGGAATGACTTCTAGAAAGTGTTCTTATAGGCTTGTTAGCGACCACACTATAAAGAAATATGACCCAGTGATAACTTTCACATCTTTCACCTGCCTCACAGCCCTTCTAGGATGTCCTACATTTTAAAACACAACAATTGCAAAGATTTGGTGGTGGTGGTGGTGGTGTTTTTTCTTGAGTGTGCCTTTCAATTGATGAAATGGAAAATATCCAAAAAGAGTTACTGTCCAAGTAGGTTTAGAAGGAAAGAAGTCTCTTAGAACAGATGAATAGGTTTTAGCTTGGCACCCGATATATTACAGGAATCTACAAAATACCTTCAGGAAGGACTGATTTACTTACCTGGGCAAGCACAGATGGCTTTCCAGTTGGGACACAGAGTTGTTCCTGGAGAATTGAACAAAAGAGTGGAAATACCGAAATAATGGGAAAGAGTTAAAAAATGATAGACTGTGTTAAGTTCCTCCCCCCCTTCTGTGGTCCTGGGATCTTATAATTTAGGAAATCAAGGCACGATCACATGATTTTCACAGTACTGTGCCACCTGTGCCAGCATCAGACTGTGAGAGCAGCATCCCTTACATAGGTGTTGACTGAACATATAAATGCATATGTCAGTGTGAGGGGATGAATGAGTGAATCAATGCATGAGTAGGGCCTCTGTGGCTGAAGGTAACAGCTTTTCTTCTTTTCCGTGTCACCCCAGAGAAACTTGAGAGTGAGAAGCTGAATGTTGCTGAAGTCACCCAGTCAGAGATTGCACAGAAGCAGAAACTGCAGACGGTCCTGGAGAAGATCAATGAAACCTTGAAACTCCCCCCCAGGAGCATCAAGTGGAATGTGGATTGTGAGTTTGACAAAGGAAGATGGAACTGTTAAATGATCCCTACCATGGGGTTTCCCCAAGAACATAGCCAGTGCATGGCAGGTCCCGGGTGGGTGCAAACCTGTTGCTCTCGGAGCAAACTGTGCCCTTAGAGAACGTAGACATCTGCACCATTGGGAAAATAACATGTCAAAATCCAGTGTGCTATTCTGTAAGACTTTCTGTACAAGCCTCCTGTGAGGTTGGATGGGAAGGGAGACTCACATTGGTTGAGCTGCTTCTGAGACCCAGCACCACCTTTTCAGAAAGCTGTGGTCTCCAGCTTGGAGAGTATTGGGGAAGCAGGGATCCCTAGGTGCATACAAGTAAGAAGCAGGGAGCAGGACCTTGACTCTGTTCCAAATCCTCCGCTTACCTCCACAAAAATCAAAGATCTGACTGAGATTGTTGGCATAGAAAAGAATTTCAAAATTCAGGTTTCACACCCAGCATAACCCAAAGCTCTCAGAAAGTATAAATGACTTCTGCTACCTAAGGACCTGGGTATCCAATGTGGACTTAATGAGTTCATATCAGAATCAACATTAAATCAGCAGATTAGGCAAATCCAGTACCAAGAGCACATTAGAGACAAGAGCACATTTGGTAGCCGCCAGTCACACCTCATCTGCAGGTTACTGACACCGGACTTTAGAAATGTATGAGAACCTCCTGCCTGCAGAGTATAAAAGGTTGCACAGCACAACGGCCAGCTCTCAGAACAGGACCTTTCTACTGCTCATGGGAGGATCCCCAGGTCAGAAGGAGGGGTGTGAGGTGCTAATCCGTGTGCCAGGAATGCTGAGAAACCTTCAGTGCAGGAGGGGGAAAAAGGGGACTCGCTCAATAGTTCTTTAGTTTGGGAAATATCTGTAATTTGGACATTCACAAGTCATAAACATTAAAACTCTCTAATATGACTCCTGCTTAGTTTCATTTCATCCTATTTCCTACTCTTTTGAATGTGACCATCTCCTCATGGATATGGTCCTCTAACAAAAACACCTTTCAACTTAGGAAACCCTCTTGGGGAAGTCTGAGATCACAGAATGAAATGTTTTAAAATCACATCAGGACCAATATCTTCAGTAACTTTGATTTGTATGGTTCACATTTACTTTCCCTTCATACAGGAAATATCATTACTCATATGACCACTCTAGTCTGTTTTCATCAGTGCATATTGTTACATGATGGAGGCATATTCATTCTTTGTTGTCTCTTAATCTTGTATCATACCTATTCTCTCAAGTCTCTGGGCCTTTGGAGTTATGATTTTTGATACTATTTCATTGGGTGAATTATCCCAGAAATAATTAACCCTGTGTTGATGCTGATCCTTTCAAGATGTTTTCCAGCTTGTTGCTAATCTCAGGTAGTATCCTGAAGATCCTTGAAGATCCCAGGTTGTGTCTGGTTTTGCTATTGAGTTACTTCTGGCACTTGGAAGAATTACTAGGTCAGAGGCAATAATTAGCTCAGTGGCTAGCTCTCTGGGGCTTGTTTATAAGTGCCAGTGGTTTCCTCCACAAGGAATATGGCATGCACAATGCTGGGGGGGGGGGGGAGCGGGGAACCCAGCCCCTCCTCTCCATTATCTTCCCTAGCTGTTTCTAAGACTGTGGCAGGGACAGTTGCTGAATTTCATGGCTCTTGATCAGGACTTAAGGGAGTACTTTTATCAAAAGTCACAATAATTTCCTAAAATTAAAATTTTAGAAAACAAATGAAATTATTAATATCTACCATATGGGTGGTACTTACTGTATTCCTAGTACTCTTACATATTTGGATCCTTGTAATCCTCACTCCAAATTCTATTATCCCATTTTACAGATGAGAAAATCGAGATTAAGAGAGAATGTAAACTTCACAAGGGCAAGAATTTTTGTCTTCCAGAATCAAGAAGAGTGATGGGTACACACTAAGCATGATCATATCTGCTAAAGGATTGTCTTTGTTGCAATGGTGGAGCTGGGAATGAGGCATAGAGAGTTCAGCTGCAGAGCCTGTGTGCTAACCTACATGCTCTGCCCCCAGAAACCAGGTGCCCAGAGACAGGCCTTCTCAGCCTTCTGTTGTGTGCCTTCAAGTTGTGTGTCTGTTTGTAAAAAATAGATGAATGTGCATATATTCTATATATTGTCTACAAAGAAAATCTACCTATATGTGGTGTTTAGAAAACAAATCATTTACAGATCATTCTCCATGTCATTTTTTAAAATGGTGTAATGTGACAGAATATAGTTGCATCATAATTTACTTAACTGATGAGTTTTAAGATTGCTTTCCACCTTTTTCACTAGTATCAGTACATCCTGATGACTCCTCTCTGCTTGTAGCTGTACCAAATTTACCTCTTTTTTTTTTGAGGCTGCGTCTCGCTATTTTTGCCTGTGGAACCACAGGCTCACATTGCCCGGGGTACCACAGGCTCAGCAGTCCCCAGCCTCAGCTTCCCAGGTAGCTGGGATTCCAGGCGTGCACCACCACATCCAGCTATATTTTTTTTGGAGCTAGGTCTCACTACGTGCCCCTGGCGGGACTCGAACAACGATCCCTGGCCCCCGCCGTAGCTTCCTAGGCTGCCATTTACAGGCATGCACTACCATGCCTGGCCCCTTATTTACTTCTTTAGGAGAAATATCTAGGAATGGTATTGGACAAAGGGTATGCACATTTTTAAGGTCATCATATGTTATCAAATTGCTTCAAAAAGACATGCCAATTTATAATTCCAGTCCATGGTGTTTGGAGATTATTTCTGGTACTACTCTTAAATGATTTTCCAGCCCTAAAGTGACGCTGGTGGCACAGTGCCTATGGGTCCCAGTTTGTACAGTGGATCCCTGGCCCTGCTCTGACTCTGTACATTCCCATTCTCGCTGAGTGCAGGAGCACCAGCAGCCCTACATTCTAATCAGCTTCAAGGAATAGCTGGCAAGAAGCATGCTGAGAGAGGGCAATGAGGAGCTTGCCCTATCAGAATCTTTCTTCATGGAAGAGATGGCCTATCTTCATTGTAAAGATTTTGAAAATCTAGAAGTATCTTTCCGCTCTAGCATAACTACTTAAATCTCCCTGTCCAAGTTTTGGCCATAATACTTATTTGTGCATTCATGTGCACATTCCTGTGTACGATATGTTTATATATGCAGCATATGTGTATATCTATAGGTGTGTAGATCACATGCCTTCTGTTACTTCTTTTTAACGTTCACTAGTAATAATTTAGAGCTACATTGTCTCAGCCATAATCACTGCGTGCAAAGCTTCTATTATGTGGATATACCATAATTTACTCAAATAGTGCCTGCTAAGCTATACTTGATCCAACCTTGACCCAGGGACAAACTCGTGTGCCAGTGAAAAGAGGACAGAACAGAGGAAGGGAAGAGGGGGCAGGGGAGTTCTACCCTTTTCATCTGTTTGGCCCAACTGCTTTTAGAACAAAGGGTTTCTCTGCTTAGTAAGAAAATACGAGAAGTACTAATCTAAATGATCCTCGTTATTGGACTTACTTTCCAGATTTTTTAAATGATCATGCATGATATAATAAATAACATCTCTATGCATGTAGCATGTGTAAGAGAGACTGAAATTACTGCCTTTGAAAAGCTCACTGGGAGGAGAGAGCCCTCACTGAAGGAGTCAGACATCCACTGTGACAGAATCTAGGACATTCACCCAGATAATCAGGATGGCATACAACATGACTGGAGCGTGAGGACCACCTTTTGTCCCCACCTTTCCCTGTCATTGAAAGGGGAGAAGTAGCAGCAGTCCTTCCTACCTCAGTGACTGTGTTGTGTGACATTTCTGATAAGAAGAAACCCATTTTTTGCTTGTCTGGCAGTGAGCGTAGCACATGGAGGACTTTGGTCCCATATCAAGGGCCATTTTGAGTCTGTGCCTGTGGATGAAGCTGAGCTGGCAATCCTACAAGTCCAGACTGAGAACTTCTGGAAGGCTTTTGGGTCTGGAATAGGTCATCTGCTATTAGACAGTGGTGTTGAGCCACTGTTCGTACTCAGTGGAGAACTTTCTTTGAAGTAGAAGTGATAATAAGAAACTCTAATGAGTTTCCAAGCAATGCCTGAATCATTTCCTTTTCCTGGTGATTTCTCAAAGCTTCTCCACCGTCCCTGGGCAGACAGAATGACACCCTAGAAATGGACCCAGTTCATACTAAAATTGGGTAATTTTTTTGGTTTTTTTTCCTTAAATCTCTCCTATAATGAAAAGCCATGAGGCTGGTCAGGCTGTGGAGTCAGGTAAAATATTTGGCAAATCTTCCCTTTTATGAGAATGGAAAGGGGAAAGTTGGCATATTTAATTGCCTAGGTTCCAGATCCTCTGTCATAAGCTATAATAAAAGATATCAACCATTCCTAGGCATCTGATTGTGCTGGGAGCTTTGCTTACCCTACCTCTGGAAATTCTTAAAATCTGTACTTCTGCATAGGAACTGAAAATGGAAAGATAGTAACTCAGGTCTCAAGTGACTTGCAAAGGTCAGGTAGGCAATAAATGAATGATAGGGTTGTCAAGGCAGAACTCAAGCTCCCAGTCTGCTTCACCGGTGTGTGCACCCTATTACAACAGGTTTCATTCCTCACGTACTGAAAAACCACAACCCACCAATTGCCTTCCCTCACTTAACCCAGCACATTGCTAAACAGCTAGAGAAGCCCTCTGTGCATGCTCATCCCCTCCCAGCTATTCCTTAAGCGGCAGAGTAACAAAGTCTTTCAGATGTTCCCTTAGGTGCTTCACATGCCTTTCTCCAGGGTCCAGTGGTCCTGACTCAAGGATCACTGAGGGCCTGCTTTGTGTACAGTCCCTGGGGTCAGAGTGGTGGTGATGGCCTCACAAGTTCATAGTCAAGTGGGAAGGGAAAGAGACTACAGAGCAGAGGTGCCCATGGTTATTAGAATTGAGCAAGCAAGACCATGGGGATGGCAGAGGGCTGACCTGAGCTCTAAATTCGTCAGTTCTGAGGGTTCTGTTGGGAATGAGGAGCTCGGGTGGAAAGGCACTACAGTGGGAATCTAGGAATGACAGGATTCAAGAACTCCCTGGACCTGGCCAAGAACTAAGGGAGCCCAGGTTGAGACTTGTGATGACCAAGTGTATTTTGTTAATTAAAGAGGCACTGCATGTGGTACCGCTACATTTTAATTAACTACTTATCTTTTAGAACCTGGAAGAAGAGTCTGACTTTTACATCATCTTTTGTTTCAGCTG
This sequence comes from Uropsilus gracilis, assembly GCA_004024945.1. Lineage (NCBI taxonomy): Eukaryota > Metazoa > Chordata > Mammalia > Eulipotyphla > Talpidae > Uropsilus > Uropsilus gracilis. The sequence continues at coordinate 47,911 of PVHY01003486.1, read as the reverse complement.
TTCATGCTAAGAGCCTGGTGGCCATCTTGCATCTGCTGGTTGCTCTGTCCCAGTATTTCCGAGCACCAATACGACTTCCAGACCATGTTTCCATCCAAGTGGTTGTAGTCCAGGTGAGCTATACCACAAGAGGCATCTGTGCCCTTAGAGAGCAGTGGAGGCTGGGTGTCAGAGCTCAGGCATGCTTCATAGTGGGAAGCAGCTCTCTAATGCTTATGAGCACTGATTTGTGTGCAGATTGAAGGGCTTATGCTTGTGTAGTGTGTGTGCCTGAGGTTTCTACTAGACTGGCTTCAGTAATGTGTACTTGAGGGTCTGTAGTAGGGTCAGGAGGAAGATAATCTGTGTGTGCACACGTATGCACAGGAGTGTCCCACAAGCCAGGAAGAACCATTTTGTCATTAGAAAATGATGCACAAATACTAAGAGGTAAATAGCTCTGCTTGTAAGAAGAGGGCTGTGCATGCATTTGAGAAAGCCCTTGATTGCCTGTGCCTTTCCTGAGGGCATTGCTGCTTTTCACCCACCCAGAGCCGTACAGCTGGGATCTCAAGTCATCTCTTCCAGATTGTTGGATGGAATTTCCATGCACATATGGCTGTGTAATTTCCACATGAGGATGTGCTCTCTCCATCCATGACTATCTCCTCCGCTTCTAACCCCATTAGATACTCAAATTCAATTTAATTTTCCAACTTTATGCCTATTTAACAAAAGGTCATCATTTTGCTTGCTTGTTTCTGCTCTTTTCCAAACAAACACTCTGCAAGGGAGAACTACCCTTATGAGCAGTTCCCTGGCTACCCAGGGTTATCCAGAGTTCTGGAAAAGAGAACAGTATGGCAGCGGCACCGGCCCTTAGTGAGGAAGAGCTTCAAGGGCTGGGAAGCTTGGCCAGGCTGGGTCAGGCCAGTGTCCAGGACAAAAGGTCTTTGAACTGAGTTTTCAGGGGCCAGATGTTAATAGGAGGGAAGAAAACATGGGGCGCTCTTCAGTTGGGTACTCAGTTATACCCTCATCCAAAAGTATTTCTCCTAGACCTTCTAATCACTAAACTTGCTAAATGTCAAAAAGACTATGAAAGTAAGTTTCATAGTAAGACTATGAAACTTTGACCCTGCCTGCCAGGAGCAAGGACTACATATAAGCAGCAAAGATGGCTGTCAGAAACCATGGTCAGTGTGAACGTGTTTGGTTCAGACATGACATGTAACTTACTGAAAGGGACTAATTGACTTCATTTGTTGAGCTGTGGTAGGCATTGTGCTGAGCATTTCATATCTGCTGTGGAAATGTGGCCAGCCCAGAGAATCCTGGTTGGTACAGTGACTGCAGGCCACCTCTGTTGTGTTCTGTTTACCAGTCAATGTGTGAATCTATCATTATATTTTTTAAAACCATGATTCAGATTTGAGCAGGTGAGGAAGAGGTCCTGTTCTGAAACAGGGGTTACAACAAGCTTACTTCTCATGCTTCACTCTGAGTTCAATTACAGGCCATCAGAAGACTGTTGTTGCTTTAATTTCTCCTGTAGACAGTTTTGTAAGCATAAGAGAGAAAAAAAGGATACATTGCAAGAAAACAGCAATGGCACATGTCATCTTTTTATGGGGGTTTCACTTTAGCAAGTTAAATGGGCACAGAAGTTGGACTCAGCACTGACCATGAATCACAGTGAGAACTCTTTAGGAACTGAATACTGGAGAGCAATGAATCTGGGTGCTGTTGAGGGGTTATTTGGCTCAAATTTCTCTTGCATTCTGAATAGGGAAAATTCTGCATGAAGTTGGAAATGAGCTTTCATGCCTGTGAATGACCTTACAAGGCAAGGGCATAGATTTCATTAGCCCCGTGTGAAAATTTTACATGTGTTGACACTAAATTTGGGAAAAGTCAGGATTTATCCTCATTTGATCCTATTTTAATAGTATATATATTTTTTCCTTTCCTTGCTGCTTTGCTTTGATAGTCCATCCTTAATGTAATCCAGAGAGCCTCTTGGCCTTTATCCAGCTCTACCTTTCCTCTGAAAGTACTTTGCAAGGACACTAATTTCTGTGGCTGTTGGGAATGTGAAGAGAAATTCTGGAAGTTTTGGCAGGAAGATAAAGAAGGAAGCTGAGACACCAGTGCTGGGAGACTCCTTCCTGGAGTTTTTGTTAGGCTGTCAGAGATGAATTTGCCCCCAACCTGCTTGTCTTGTCCAAACTGTCCTCCAAGCATCTGGTAACTGTCTAGGGAGGGACCTGAGTCAGTGAGTCCATCGTGCCCATCAGGTGGTCTTCCTGAACCTTCCTGTGCCTTCCTTGGCTCCCCTGCCCACACAGAGACTCACACTCCAACTGGCAGTCAGCCGATTCCCCATGTAGTAATGGCAGCCACCTCCCGGGCTGCCTCCTGAACACTTATACACTCTTCTGCCAATAGCTTTGTGCTCAGGCCAGCTCTTCCACTGGAATAGCCAGACCCTATATGTTTTTTAAGTTCCAGTGCAAGGACCCTCTGGTCACCTCAGTCTGCATTGAGCACTTCCTCTCTGTGTAAGGATGGCCACATAAGTTATCCTCTGTGACACTTTTGAGACTGATAGGTGATCTGACAAGTAATAATCATGCTGACTATTTGGGGGAAACCAGGCATAAACTAGGACCGTTTGAGGGAAACCATTCTTACACATACCTGCTTCATTTACCTCATTTTGCTCTAAGGTTCATCACAACCAGAAACTGTCATGTGTTCCATTATATTCGCTCCAAGTCCAGTACAGGGTTTGTACATAGAAGTCACTGATTAGTAAAATAAAGAGGATGAATTTATGGAAGTGGTGGACAGATATCGGATGGGAGGATACAGAGACAGAGGATAAGTGGGTAGGTAGGTCATCAGGCCTCCAAAGTGCTTAACCTTTTCTCAGAGGTTAAGTTGGTTACCTGAAGACTACCCTACTTATTTAAAAGTTCCCACATCTATGTATTAAAATAAAAAAAAACAAACTCTCCCTCTGTTTGAATTCTCCAAGTTGGCCTCAGTTCCTCTCCCAGCCCCCCAGTTAAATGTGTTTCTCAGCTTCCCTTTGTGGCCCCAGCTGGAGGGCAGACACACCCTGGCCTTCATTTCCATTTGGTTTACTGTGGATTAGTACAGGAGGCAAACAGTTTGCTTCCAGCAGAATGTCTTCCAATAAAGAAAGAAAAGATTCACCATCCAAGAAACAGCCTACTTGTTTGGACTAAACACTAATTGCACTAAGTACAAATGGTTCAGTCCAGTCCCCAGCAAGCAGGGGCCACAGTTCACTTCTAACAGTATCTCATCTCTGGATTCAGCTCTTAAACACCAGTAACCTTCTCAATATCAGGAATGCTAATCAGTTTTTTGTATTTTTCTAAAACATATTTTTCTCTCCTCCTCCCAACCCTTTCCCCACCCCTGTTTCAGAAACGAGAAGGAATCCTCCAGTCTCGGCAAATCCAAGAGGAAATAACTGGTAACACAGAGTATGTCAACACCATTGTTGCCAGCGATTCTGTAATGGAACACAGATGTTTCTCCGAAATTCATCCATTTGCTGATATTTAGTTTTCATTTATTGGGATTGCAAGAGGGATTAGACTTCAGCCAATGATTATAGTTTAGCCTTTTCCATGCATTCAAAACATGCCTCTCAATGCTTTAGGTACAAACTTGGGTGGGGAAGTGGAGAGAGGGAATTAGCAGTGATTGAAAATTCTAATTTTGTGGCACTCCAGGAAAAAGTGTGCCCAAAAGAGCCAACCAGCATGAAATCGTCGTGCCATAAATATGGGGTTGAATTTAAATTGTTAACCTTCAAAAGGACGTTTTTCTTCCTTTTCTGAATCTGATTTATGTGGTCATGTGCCATGACCCAGAAAGCCCCTCTCTACCTTAGAGTGGTGGGATTTATTTTGTTTGTTTGTGTTTTCATTTACAGTAAGAAATTGGACTAGCAGAACATGTAAGAGGTTTGCCCTGGGGAAAAGAAGTTTCATTTTTAAGCCAAAAGAGCAGGATGGTGTGGGGGTCGGGCAGATCTGAGTTCTGGTCACACTCAAAACCAGCAAAGTGCATTTTCAGTCTCCACTGCTTCTCCAACTTTCCGCTGGGTGCAGGCTCTCCTGCTCACTCACTGAGCCCCTGACCTCTCTAAACTGGGCTTCTCTCTGAAGTAGAAGCACTACCTATCTGAAACCCACAGTGCCCGTGCCAGTGCATTAAAAAGGGTCTAGGAGCGAAGGTATTTCCAATCAAGTGTCAGACATCAGTGGAAGAACCCCTTCCAAGATGCCTGGTGTATGGGCTAACACCAATCCCAGAACTAGCCACTGCTCCCCGGGGAGCAGCTCATGCTCACAGCACTGGAGCATGGCCTTGGTTTTGTGAGAGATAGGAGTCAGGCTGCCCCCGGCCAGACCTGTCCAAAGAAAATTCCTCACCACCCTGCCTTGCCACTTTGCTGGGCTTTTGTACACTCAGTATTTCACCTTCTGGAAAAGGCAAGTTATACCTGAGTGTAGTATGTCCGTGAGAAAATAGCCAGTGAGGGAGTGTGAAGTTTCATGTGGAGCCATCTCTTAGTGGCTGTTCTACGACCATGGGTGTACACACCCACACTCTACCAGCTTGCTCTTCACCATTTTGCTCTCTGCCATCTTGCCACATAAACATAAATGTGGATGCAGACCCCTAGTGATGTCAACACAGTGCAGTCCATGAAGCACTTTTGATCTGTTGATGTTCATCATACAACACGAAACAATGCTTATACCTCCTAAAACCCGCAGCCCAAGGTGGGACAATAACTGTTCTCAGTCTATCCAGCAGTTAATTCTAAGTTCATTTTCTCTCCAGTGCAAGACCCACAAGTGGTCAGTTAGTGAGTAATAGACTTATAGTTAGAATAAACCAGTATAATAACCAAAACTATATTGAGAAAAAATACAGAGTATTGACAGTATATTAGGAATTATACTGAAATTTTTCTAGATTTGATATTATTTAATGTGCACAACATCCCATAGAAGTGTTTACCAGTATTATGCTCATTTCAGAGTTAGGAGTTCTAGAGATCAGAGATTCAGTAGCTTGCTCATGGTCACACAGCAAAGACATAGCTCTGTGGGATTTAAATATATGTGTTCTCTAATGCTTGTGCTCTTAATATTTTGTGGCTTTGGGTATGGTTCCAATGTCTACCCTGTTTGAGAAAAACCTATCCTGGGTCAGTTGGCAAGTGTATCTTGGTGGGTATCACAAACTGACCTCCCCAAGCAGATGTCTACAGCCACCCAGACAGTGAAATTCCACATGGGGACATTCTATGCACTCCGCTCCTTAAACTTGATTAGGAATCTTGAACCCCGAGTTCAATAGTCTCTCTAACTGCAAACAGTAGTATGGCTTTAAGGAAGAACTATTCCTTTCAGCATCACTTATACCAGACTTTGCTTCAACACCATCATAAAAGGGAATAACAGGTGGTCAAGACTCAGTAATTGAAGATTTAACACAATAAAATAACAAGGGAGAAATTTTGGGGGGCCTTTCAACCAAGGGCTAGTAGAGAAGACTCATACTGTTTTCTTTTCCTCCCTTCCCTACAGGGCTCTTTCTGGAAGGCATGGTGAGTTGCATAAGATTGTCCTCTGGTGCTGGTGGCTGCCATGGGCGTCTAGTTAATTCTGCAGCAGCTGGGAAGAACAGGCATTCCGCTTGCTTCCTGCATGTGTATCTGCACCAGCCTGGTGGCAGGGCCACTTGGTAGGGAGGCTCAGCTTTCTGGTGGGGAGAGAAACTAACCCCAGCTGCCTGCTCCTCTAACATTTAACCAGACTGCTGACATTGCCTGGGCTTCCTGATGAGTCCTGATGACTTCCTGATGACTTTGCAAGGTGGTCTTGCTCTCAGTATATTGTAGAAGCAAAGGAAGAGGTCTGTCTTGGTACACAGGGGCCCTGTTCCTTCTCCCTACTCTGTCCAGCTTCCTCACCTTCTTTCTTCACCGCATCTGCCATTTCCCAAAGCTTTGGGCATGTTTATAAAATGTGTAAATGTCAGATCACAATCACCTTCTAAAAGTTTCAGATACACCCTTCAGTACAAGAAAAGACATGTTCCAGGACCATGAACCCTCCCAGCCCTAGCGTCCTCTTGAAAACTTCTCATTTACAACCTCAAATCCCCTCCTACTTTACCTCTATTTGGAAAGCATAGGGACTGTTAATAGAAAAGTCCCTGTAAGGGGCCATGACTTTACCGTTTTCCATGACCCTGTATTTGCTATGAGTAATATTTTAAAATACTCCATGCTTGTACCTCAGATCAGTAGACCCTTCAGTTTACAGAGCACATGCCCACACGTTCTCACTCATCCTCCCAACACACCTGGAGAGGTTCAATTTCCAGACAGCGTTTTATAGAAGAGGAAACCAAGACTTAAGGGGTTGAAGTGGGTTCTCACTCATGAAGAGAGGTTCTCACAGTTTTTCCTGGGGATCCCTGGCTCCCAATCCACTAATCTCTGCATCTAACAGGATGTTTATCTTGGGTGTCCTGGTTTTGCAAATTAGAAGATGAAGTGATTTGATATTTGGATAACATTCTACCTCCAAGAACCTTCAAAAATGCTTTAGAATTATGACTAAGTCATGATGTAATGAAATACAAATAATGAGGAGAAATGACCAAGTCCCATGTCAAACTGCCTTGCAGAGCCCCTACCCACACCCCAATACAAAAGGCTGAGCGGGTAAAAACATGTCCACATGCATGTCCACATGCACACACACACACACACACATACACGAAAGACTCCTAAAGTAAGAATCAGCTCTAAATCTCTCATCAAACTCAAAATCCCAAGTTCCCAACAGAATCCCCATTTGCAGCTTTAAGGACACATGGCTGGCACCTGGGGGACTTCCCAGGCAGGAATCAACTGTGTCCCTTCTTGACAGTGTCCTCTTTTTCAGAACGTGACGCCTTTGACACCTTGTTCGACCATGCCCCAGATAAGCTCAATGTAGTAAAGAAGGTATGGAAGAGGCACTGGGGGAGGGGGAAGGGATGGTACAGTGGGCCAAGAAAGAAGCAAGAAGGGCAGACATCTTGAATATTCGGGAAACCCACCTCTGCAATTTTTAGTTTTCACCCCTGCCGGATCTGACGTCATCACCAAATCTCTGCAATAAGTGGCTTTTCCCATTTTTATCCTTTTTACCTGCCCAGCTCTCCCTGAAGCTTTTCCCAGTCCCTCTCTTCTCACATCTCTAAGGAATTCCCAGGCTATGAACATCCTTCACATCTGCACTGAATGTCCCTTCCCTCATCGTCCCTGCCTTGTCACACAGACCCCCTCTGCCTCCCTGGGCATAGATACCTGCATGTAAGAAAAGACTGGGAGGAGGGACTTGGTGGGTCATTTCTTCTCTTACCCCTCCCTAATTTCTTTGCAGCCCTTGGCCCTAGACTTAGACATTCCACCCATAATCCTGCCTTCTCAGGACTCCTTGCTCCTTTCACACCTGCCACTGACCATTTAGTTCTCACTACAGAGCCTTGTTCCTTTCCTGTGAGCTCAAGGGGCTTCATGGATTGGTCATCTTCCCTGCACTCTTAGGCTCAGTCCTTGCTGGGAACTTGTACCACATTGGTTTCAGAGAGACCAGGCCCTAGCAGGAGTCTGCAGCTCAGTGCCTGGTTTGTTCTTCTCTTGTAGACACTCATCACCTTTGTGAACAAACACCTGAATAAACTGAACTTGGAGGTGACGGAACTGGAAACCCAGGTGAGAGACAGCTCCAAGTGCAAGACAAGAACCCAAGAACCTGCTCCCCCCTGTCCCATTTGCCCATCCCTACATTCCTGGCTTTTCTCAGTAACCCTGAAGCTTTTTCAAGAGGGCAGGGGGTTCTGTTCAGAGTGGTGAACTGGGTGGAATTTTTCTGAATTTTCTTTTTTAATTTGAAAAGTTGCAAGAATTTTATCACAAATATCTATATAGTCTTCACCGACGTGTACCAGTTGTTGAAACTTGACCATATTTGTTCCTTGTTTCTTTCTCTCTCTACCCTTTGCAATCTCCACACACCTCTTAAAAACAAATATATTTTCTTAAATATCCATAATCAAAATTGGGGGATTTTACGTGTATGTTGAACCATATGAAATTACTGACCACTGACTGTTTCTGATCAACAAAAATGGCAACATCATGTGATTCACAGAAATACTCTATATCTGTATTTTGCCATTTCTGCTGCTCTCACCTTCAGCATTAGTTGTCATTTCCTTAGTCTTGATAAAAAAGAAATCCTTCTTCACAAAACATTGGCATTTTTGTATTGATTGCACATACACACAACACACACAGATATATTACATCATTGTCTACCCCAGTATTCTCCCATCACCTTAAATTAACATTGGCTTTTCTGAAACATGCAAGTCAATTGATTTATTGAACGTCCTCAGTATTTCCCCCATGAGTAGACCTAGATTATATACTTTCGGTGACAACACTATCTAGGTAAGGCTATGTGTTTCTCAGACACCTTTGCCAAATCAACCTGTTACTGGTGATAGTAACTTAGATCAGCTGATTCATTTGGTGTCTGTCAGATTTCCCTACTGTAAATTCCTTCTCCCTCCCCTTTATAATTAATAACTCATCTTTATTAGGGAGATACTTTGAGACCTTATAGCATACTCTGTTTCCCAGCCTCCTCTGATGAGAAATTTTTCAGTGTGATTTTCTTTTAAGCTCATGGGCAGCTGCCATTACGGTTATAGGCAATTCCTGGGTGTGACTGAGTGCCACCTGTCTGGACTTTGAGCAAGATTCATATGCTTTTGGGAGATGCATAACACTCGGAAAGAATCGCGTTTCCTTGAATGGGTTAGAATGAGCTCTCGTTTTTGTTGACCTGGGTAGGGATTGCCATGAAAGTGCACATCTGCCCAACACATCTGATGTCTGTCTGTGGGCTTCCCAGAAACCCATCACACCAGCAGTTTGGGGATGAGGGACCACTCTAAATCTCTGCACTCAGAGCTGAATAACCAGAACCCCTGCCCAAATCTTCCCCTGAGTTGACACATTGGATTCTGTATCCTCAGCCCCTTCAAGCCATAACCTGAATGAGGCCCACTTAGTTCCTCCAAGGAAAGCCTTTGTTTTGACGCAGACATCAGGTTCTGCTCTCCTGTTGTCCATAAGGGGGTGACCTAGGATGAAACAATGAAGTTTTACCCGCCTGAGTTGAAAGATCCACGAAAGAGAGGGAGATGCTCCTAGGTCAAGTCTGTGCTCAAGGTCATGTGCCTATAACAAAGACAAACCACAGCCCCAGCCAGTTACTCAGCAAAGCTCAGTTCATAGGCCCAGCCCAGATTCCTGGCAATTGATTCTAGTTACTGTTAAGCATTCTAAGATGATTCTCAGATATTTGGCATCTTGCAAACTCTAGCAAATGATTATGCCCACAAACATTTGACAGCACCACCTCCATTGGAAGGTTCCAGAATATCAGCTATACTTCTGACTCTTTTATTCTCTTGCCAACTTTCATACCTGGAACACTTATTCCTTCCAGATTTTACTCACCACCATTCCCCACTATCACTAGAAAGCCTTGCCTGACTGCTTTGCAGCCGTCAGCTTGGCCTAGGAGTCTGTTGTCCTTCAGACTGGCTCCTAACAGCTCTGACACCTGTTTTTCTCCATGGAAAGGATGGGAATCTAAGCCTCTTTCTATATCCCTCAGGACAATGTGCTGCTTTGGAACTGAAGCATAGAGCAAGCAAGGGGTAGGGGATAAAACCAGGGGAGAGATATCCTTGTTAGATATCATCATGCCCATTTTACAGACAAGAAAAAGTAGATACAGAAAAGCTATTATAAACTTGTTCAACTCATGCAACTCTAGAGGTGGTAGAGCTACAGGCCTGACTCGAGCCCACACTTGTAACAGCTATTCAAGCAAGCAAGATGTGAGAAATGAGAAGTCCCAGATTTGTGTCATTCTAGTCTTCCATTGTTTAAAAAAAAAAAAAAATCACTGTAGTAGACTCATTTTCTGGGCCTTAGATATCATCTTTCCCTTCGTCCTCGCCCCAGTTCTGGCTAATTCTTCAGGTTTCCATTCAAGCAGCACTTCCTTCAGAAGCTTCCCCATTGCCTTCAGTGGGTATGGGTGACCGTTGTCAGTCTCACTCGGGACAGCATGATTCCCTCTGTAAGAGTAGCTGGTATGTGGCCTCCCCAGAAACCTCCCCCACTATCCTGTGAGCTTTTCAAGATCATGGGCCACATATGACCCATCTCTGTGCTCCCCATGCCAGATCAGAGCTTGGTACACAGTCAGTGCTAAATAAATGTGTCAAAGGAAATCACAGGCATGTAGATTTCTTCACTGGACCAGCCGAACTTGGGGCAGGCCTTCCTGTCTTGGGCCAGTGACCCTCATCTCCTGCCATTAATGCCCAGGGAAGTAGTCTTTCGGGGTCGGGGGTGACATGGAAACTGTCAGTTTGGCTTGGCTGGGGTTGGGGGTTTCCTCAGAGTATTGTGCCTTCATCTGTCTCTCTCCCCTAGTTTGCAGATGGTGTATACTTGGTGCTGCTCATGGGGCTCCTGGAGGGCTACTTTGTGCCCCTGCACAGCTTCTTCCTGACCCCAGACAGTTTTGAGCAGAAGGTAAGGGGAGGTAACATCGAGGGAAGTCCCTCGCTGGGACCTGCTGGGACCATCTGGGGGAAAGGCAGGGTTTTAACGGGTAGAGATGTGGCTCATTCTGTGAGCAGCTGAACTAAGAAGGAGCTGCCTGCAGATCACTGAGCATCCTGAATAGTTTCCCCATCCCCTCTCAGCCTAGTCCTGATATCCTCGCTGTATGCTCCAATAAGGCCACTGCCTAGTTTTGTCTCTGCCCAGAAATAAAAGGAAAGGTAACTGCAAGGCTGGCCAGACCCGAGACCCACTCTCAGCCTAGTTCACATGCCTCAGTTTGCCCCCTAGGCAAGGACTCTGGGTCTGGAGCAGAAACCCTTCTCTGCCTATTGTATGTGCCTTGCTGTCTGATCCTGTCAAGCGTATATACCTGTATTCCTGACTTTGAAGTGCTTGCCATGGACATAGAGCATAATAAAACAGAAAGATGGTTTTCGGCTTCTCTGAGAGTGCTTCACCAACAGCAGGCTGTGATCACCCAACTCTTATTCTACAGAGCTGCCCATTTTGGTCACCTCGTTTCTCCTTCAAATTATGGCTTCATGTTAGCTGAGCCTCTGCTCCTCTGGCTACAGTTCTGACTCCTGTGCTCCCCAGGAGCAGGACCCAGTGTGTCCTAAGGTCCAGCAGAGTGTACGCATGACCTGCCCTGCGTTTCTCTCTCCAGGTCTTAAATGTCTCCTTCGCCTTTGAGCTCATGCAAGATGGGGGGCTGGAAAAACCAAAACCTCGACCAGAAGGTATGTTGCTCTTCTCTGGGTTTGTGACAAGACTCCCACCTTGCACATGAGTGTGCAGAGCAAAGCTCATGTTACATAGCAGAGCAAGTGTCTGTCTTCTGAAGTCTTCGCCATTTGCAGAGAGAGATAGGATAGGACACAACTACTCAGTCTGGAGAACCAGTGTGAGCTGCAACTTACATGGAGTTGGGGGAAGAAAAGGGATCTGAAATCCCACTCATGGGATCACAGGGATGGGGCCCAGCAGACAGGGTGCAGAGCAGGGGTGCTGATGCAGGAACTGCCCCTTGCTCAGCCTCTAGGTCCTTCTGTCCCTGGACAGAGAGGCTGTCAGAAAGCTGTGTTCTAGCCGGTGGCATATGGTATAAGGGTGAGCACAGCTTGCTCTGCCCTCAGCTGGAGTGCCTCTGTCACCCATTGTCCACTCCAACTCTGCCCAAGAACCAGGCTTAATTTGTAGAGTTTGGGCTACAAATAGAAGACAGAAAAAAAAAAAGCAAAAAGTACAAGATGCCCAGGGCCTCTTGTGCTCAGGGTTGGAGCATATGTGTGCTTAGAAGAGGCAAAACCCTCCTGGCAGTATTCTTAGTCCAGACATATATTTCTCTGGCACTTACTAGTTGAAACGCTCCATTTTACAGGCATTAGTGAGTCAACACTGTGTGGCAGATATTTTCTGTCTGTGTCAACTTAGGGTTTTGAGAATGCTGTCCATGGGCCCTGGTTCTTTCCTAGTTATTTAAGAGCAAGCGACCAAGAAGGATGTGGTGCTCTCCTACCCATTGCATCACCTCCTCTGCTCCACGTGCACCCACCCAGACCACACTTGTAGCTGTCATGTCTGATACTCCCTCCTCTATCCTAATCACACACAAAGCTGTCACCTTAGTTCTCACTTCTGTTTAGGGTGAGGGCTAGTTTGATGGAAATGGTAGTAGCCTAAATCATAAGGATTAGGTAGGGAGGTTAGGACAGAGAAGAGAGCATCAGACATGATGACAGTATGAGTTAAAGGACCATCTGGGGAATGGGGAGGAGCCTCAGATTGAGAGATAGCATTTAGCTAGTCCTGTAACAACCCTATATCCCACCCCACCCCCAGCTGTGTGACTTCAAGCAACATACCCTTTCAGAGCCTATTTTTCATATCCATGAAAATGGAACTCCTAGTGACATGCACATGATGGTATTAAGTGCAATATCTAATGCATATCCGTTGGCACTTAGTGATGACTGTGTTTGCTTACCTGTGTAACTGGGATAGTGAGAGTAGGAATTGAATAGTGGTTGATGATGCTGAAGCGAGTTGGTATTAGATCCAAGGTGGACAGTTTGGACTTTATTCTGTAGGAGTGGAAGTCATAGGTTTTTGAATAGGTTAGTGATACCATCAGACTTCTGCTCCAGTATGAGAGCCAGAGGATCTGCCATGGAACATTCATTGGCAGCACTGGATAGCCCAGGAGAAAGAACAAGCTCAGGAGGGGACAGAAGGATGTCAGCTTCCATAACCTTGAGGTTGACACCGAGGCACTGACCAGAGTTCAGGGAGAAAGCCAAGGCTGTGGGATCTTCTACTATGAAAGCTACAATGCTGAGAGGATGGGGCAGAAAGACCTGTAGAGAAATGCATGCAGCATTCTTGGGGGGGATGCCTTCACTTGGGAAGCTGGAAGAGAAGGCAGAAAACCAAAGGATGGGGATAGAATGTGGGGAAACTGGTTGGGTCTCTGTCTTATGACTCATTCCCACCACCCTCCATCATTATCACCTCTGATGAACAAAAGCCAATCCCTTAGTCTTATCATTACTGCCTGGTCCTTAAATACCTGGTCATGTGTAAGAGAGAACCTCCAGCAAGACTGCTGTCCCCCAAGGGACTCTTTCTGGGGCCACTTCAGCCATCCTGTATGAATCCTGAGCATGCTGCGCCCAAGCAGTTAAGCCCCTGCTTCTCTAAGCAAGACAGGAAAGTTCTCACCTGCATTTCTGCTCCCATTTTGAACTACTTAACATGAGCCTTCCTGGTTCCAGATTGGAAGCACTCCTTCTGATACTTTCGCTCTCAGGCATTTATTATTCTCAGGACAGTTTTTCCAGTGTCAGTCCATATGGATATTTCAGCATATAGATGCCATTTCTTGTACAATTATTGAACTCCTTAATATGAAACTTCCTGACCAATTGTGAACACATCTGTTTTACTTGTTGTTACATTAGGCACCATGCCCATGCTGTAAATTTCCAGTATGTAAAGGAGAATTACAGCGATATTTTGTGGAATTGTTCTCTGTGAGAGGTGTGCCCCAGCAGTCCCTCTGATTTCTTTGCTTCTACCTGGAAAGTGAGATTCAGTCATAAATGTTGCAGACTTTACAAAGGATGCCAACATGGGCAATTGTTTGAGGGTGTTTCAAAATCAACTTGACCGGTAGAGGCATTTTTTCATGGCAAAGTGCATTCTCTGCAGTGCTGTTTGATATCTTTGAAAACTTTGGGTTTGCATTTCAAGTGACTTTTGCTGGCTTCATAATGTGTTAAACCCCTGCTGGTACAAGCCAAATATTAGCATCAAGTTCATGGCCAACGGGGCATTTGCAGTATTGGCAAGAAGCTGGTGTCTTTCTCTTTAGGACATCAAACCTAATGTCTTTAGGCATATCTTCAAATGCCCATGCCTACTCTGGTAGCATCATTCAAGTGGAATCATCAGCAAATGTGGTTAAGATTCTAGCAGAACAGGCAGATGGAGACTCAGGAGAAATCTAGTACCAAATAGGAATGAAACCTATATTTAGGACAACCAGAGGTTGATGGACTATCTAAAATTAAAGGAGTCATATACCTAAGATCAAACTACTTTAAACTAAAATCTATTCAGGTAATGGCAGCTTAATCCCAGGTAGTCAATATTTAGTCATGACTAGAAATACGGGGAATAGTTCAACTTCCCTTTTCCATTACCTTGGGAGATAGAGTTCCAATCAGACATGACAAAAATTTAACACTGATAATATCAGTTGTTAGCAAGAAGCAACAGAAACTGCTGATATGACTGTAAATCCATATACCTGTTTTTGAAGAATCGTTTTTCCTTATCTAATAGTTGAAGATGTTTAATACCTTGCATAGTGGGCAAAATGCCCCCAGCCCCTCAATTTTCAATGTCCTAATCGCCAGTTCTTGTCACTGTCTTACCTTCCCTGGCAAAAAAAAAAAGGGCATTGCCAATGTGATTAATTTCAGAATCTTGAGATGGAGCGATTATCCTGGATTATATGGGTGGTAGTAAAATAATGACAAGGGTCCTGGTAAATGGAAAAAGGAAGCAGAAGGTCAGAATGTCAGAATGATGCAAGCCAAGAAAGACTCAGCCTGCTTCTTCTGGCATTAAGGATGCTGGAACCAAAGACTCTAGGTAGACCCTGGAAGCTGGATAACATGCAAGAAAACAGACTCTCCCAGAGCTCCAGCAGAAAATACAGTCCTACCAAAACCTTGAGACCCGTTTTGGAAGTTGATTTTAAAACTCAGGTAATTTAAGTGATTTTAAGTCATCATCTTTTGGTAATTTGTTACAGCAGCAATAAGAAACCAACACAACCTAGGATCCAGCAATTTCACTGAGAAGTATTCATGTATGTGTACCAGGAGACCAGTCTAAGAATAATGTAAACTGGAGTGTACAGCACAACGGACCCAATTGCAGTATTATGTATATTGACAATAGTGAAAATGATGAACTTAGAAATTGAAAAGGAACTGCAGCAAGGAGGTCACTGGTTATTCTCAGCAAAGAAAAAGCATGTATAGAACTGGACAAACTAATCAAGATATTTTTTTAAAAATTAACAGCTTGTGCAACATGGATGAATCATGTAAACATAATATTTAGTGAAAATTGCAAACTCAAAAAAAGGATATGATTCCATTATATAAAGTATAAAAGCTGGCGAAACTAAAATCTTTTTTTTTAAGGTCAGGGTGAATCTCTGAAGAAAAGCAAGGAGGTAATCACCCTAAAAGTCAGGAGAGAGGTTATTTTTGCAGGGTGAGGAGGTTGTAACCAGAATAGAGAGAATGGGGTGCTTTCAGGGTACTGATAACATTCTAGTTCTGACATGGTGGTGGTTATATGGAGTTCTCTTCCAGGTACTTAAAAGTATGGATATCTGTTACAGACTTCTCTGAATATTTGTCATACAGATTTAAAAAATTTAAATATTTAATATATAAAGACAATAGCAAAATTGCCTTAAAATGTCCCATCTCAAATGCATGGCTCCTATCCCAGTGGAGAACAAGAAATAGACAGGAAAGCAAGGCAGAGATTGAAGATGAGTTCACAAAGGAGGATGGAGGCTAGTCTGTGGTGACACCTCAAGCTAGCTCACCGAGTAACTAGCATATTATCCCCTAATTTATTACAACCCCTCCAGCTGGTGGCTTTGGTCACCAAGAGGCCTGCTTCATATCACGGACCTCAACCACAACACAGGCCAGGATGAGAGACCGAGTGACACCAGTGGATCTAGAGGGTGTGGTCATACTAGCCCCTGTCCCTCTATATGGAGACTGGTTTCTAATGTGAAGAGAATCCCCTTTCCCATTCTGATTTCTGCATCATTTAGAGATGCATGACTTATTTCGGATGATGGTCTGCTGTATAAGAAGAGCTGCTGATATCACCAAGTGAGAGGAACAAACATTGAGCCCTTTCCCCTTGGTCAGCAACCATTTTCTCTCTAGAGCAACCTTGTCTCATTCAACACTTCTGTGGTTCCAAACAGTCTCTGTCCTGGTCATATCTAACCAGGAAGCCCTGCCATTCTTCTTTTTTTTTTTTAATAATTTATATATAAATTTCACATCTCTGATCTCTGGGGTTCACCCCCCCCCAAGTTGTGTACTTCAATTTGGTTGTTGGCTTGTTCTGACTTTTCTTTTTTTTAGACTAGGTCTCGTTATTTTTGCCTGTGGAACTTCAGGCTCACGTTGCCCGGGGTACCACAGATTCAAGCAATCCCCAGCCTCAGCTTCCCAGGTAGCTGGGATTACAGGCATGTGCCACCATGCCCAGCTATTTTTTTGGAACTAGGTCTCACTATGGGCCCCAGGTGGGACTCGAACCGCAATCCCTATCCCCGGCTGCTTCATAGGCTGAAGCTTACAGGCACGAGCCACCGTGCCCGGCCCTGTTCTGACTTTTCTTCATGGATTTTTGTTTATCTTTCCCATGTCCCATATAGTAGTGAAACCATTTGGTTTCTGTTTTTTTCTTTTTGACTTGTTTCTGCTAATATGAATTCTTCTAAATCCATCCCTGCTCCCAGAGAGGGACCCAGGACCAGTACAGAGACAAGTCACAGAGTACCGAGTTACTGATCATACAATTTGTTAGACCAAGGCTTTTAAAAGTTTCTGTTTATAAAGCATTGAGTCAGTTCATTCCCAGGAATCCAGATCACCTCTCCCAGCTGAGATAACCCTCTCCTGACTGAGCTAGTCCACCTACTAAGCCTACCTGGGTGACCACTGGCTTTCTTGATAAGAGCAGTTACTAAGCAGCATCTCTGACTGCAGTGCTCCCTCCTCACCTGGCCCACCTATTGTAGGAGAAGGAACTTAGATTTCCCAACAGGACATTAAGCCTATGTGAATGGTGCTTCCAGATTCATGCAGCATGCAGATGGCTCTGCGTAATGTTCTACCAAGATGAGAACAGGAAGGTGTGAAGGAAACTGCCATCGGGGGAGCCCTTAGTGTGCCCTGCATGTGTTTCATAAAATCCAGTTTTGCCACTGAAGAAAACTGATTCAAAGAATTTAAGTGGCTGGGTGTGGTGGCGCACACCTGTAACCCAAGTGCTGAGAGGCAAGAGGCCTGAGATCACTTTGCTTGAGTTCACGGGTTCAAGACCCCAGGCAGCATAGCGAGACCTGGTCTCAAGAAAGCAGCCAGGCATGGTGGCGGGCACCTGTAATCCCAGCTTCCTTGAATGCTGAGGCTGGGGATCACTGAGTCCACAGAATCGGGACTACCCTAGGCAATATAGTGAGACCTAATCTCAAAAAAAAAAAAAAAAGAATTTCAGTGGGGTTACACAATGGTGAAAATGGACTTCAAACCTTAGTCCAAAAATTAAGTAAAATGATTGATTTGTAACATCCCATTTTAGACACTTTCCCTCAGAACTCACCTGTCTTTAAAAGGTGAAAACTAACCCTCCTGCTCCATCTATACTTGTCCTTACTAGACCTCCATGTTCCTCCTGTGAACCCAGGCCTACTACCTCCATTCCATTCTTGTGACACTTGGCCTCCATCTGCATATGGCTTCACTTTCTCCCAAGTCACCAGCTGGGGCTGTGTTTACTAGGAACTTTCCCATCCTTATTCTGCTCAACTTCTTGCAAGCATGTAGCCCTATTGGCTACTCCCACTTTCTGTCTTTTATTCATTGGCTCCCAGAATGCTGGGCAATTATTCATTCACTTATCTGTTAATTTTTCTTGAGGCCTGCGCATGCCAGAAACTGGGCTGGGTACTGATACAAAGATAGGCAATCTCTGGTCAGAGCAGAGACAGATTTGACTAGATAAGCCCAGAAATGACTGCTGTAGACCTGGAGTGAGTGCTATAAAGGAAGAGCATAGGAACTCTGAGAACATAAAGTAGGTTGCCCTCACTCAGGCCAGATGTTATGAAGCCTTCCCTGTGAAGGCTCTGAGCCAAAATCTACAGAAGTGTCAGGACTCAGCTACTGGGGAAGAGTCATCTAGATGTTGCCATGACCCATGCAGAGATGGAGGAGCACAGGCCATTGGAAGGCAGTGAAAGGAGGCCAGCATTACAGATGCGTAATGAATGAAGGGGGGCAGGTCGAAAAGACTTGGAAAGGCAGGCCAATTGCAGCCTTTTGGGAGTTTAGATTTTACCATAAATAAAATGACCATAGCTGTACAAGTTGCAAACTGCACAACTCCAGGGAGTACCATTTATGTTGTAGTTTATTGTAATGGTGCCCCACAATTATGAACAGCATGCCTGGAGTTGTGTGGTGTATGTCCTGCACAGCCATAACCAGAAGCCAGATAGTCTAGCTATAGTAGGTAAAATGTATTAAAGCAGGTAACAGGCTTGCAGGAGCCTGTTGAATTGGCTCCAGTGCCATTGCAGCTGCTCTTCACACTCCTTTGGCCAGCTCACTGTTACCCAGCTCTGTCTTTCTGGCAGTTCCTCCCTAGGATAACTTCCCAATCTTTGACATAAATGGAAATCAAGAAAAACTTTAATACCAATAGATATAACCAAAGAAGTACAAGACCTCACAATAAGACATTAAAAGAGACTGGAAAAGACACATACACACACACACAAAAGGAAAACTATTCCATGTATATGGCTTACAAGAATATTGTTAAAATCCCTTTGAAATTTGTATGGAACCACAAAGATGCTGAATAACCAGAATAATCTTAAGAAAAAAAACTGAAGGCATCACAGTGCCAAATTTCAAACCATATTACAATACTATAATAATCAGAACAGTATGGTATTGGCATAGAAAAAGTTACTTTGCTCAATGAAACACAATGGAGAAAAGAAAAACCCGTACATACATGGTCAAATAATTTTTGACATTAATCAAAAATACAGTGGAGAAAGGACAATCTTCAATAAATGGGGAAACTGGACAGCCAGCCACATGTGAAAACTGGGACACTATCTTATATCAGGCACAAAAATTAAGTCAAAATGAATCAAATACTTGCTTTTAAGACCTGAGTCCATAAAACTCCAGGAAGGAAATAGAGGCAGAAAGCTCTTTTTCAAACATCAGATATGGTGATGATTTTTAGATCTGACATCAAGAACAAGGGCAATAGAAGCAAAATTAGTGGGATGACATTAAGCTAAAATGCCTTGCACAACAAAGGAAATTACCAACAAAACAAGGACACTGTCTAAGCAAAGTATTTGCAAATTATGTATCCAGTAATGACTAATATCCAAAATATATAATGAACTCATACAACACAACAGCAAAAATAAATAAATAAATAAATCAGAAATTTGGAGCATCTCTGAATAAAAAAATTTAAAGACATGCAGATGACTAACACATGAAAAGGTAGACAGCATTGCTAATCATTAGAGATATGAGGATATGCAATTCAAAACCACAAATCTATCACCTGTCAGAGCAAGTGTCATCAAGTGTTGGTGAGGAAGTAGAGAAAAGGGAATCCTTGTGCACTGTTGGGAGAGTATATATTATCACAGCCACTATGGAGAATGGTATGAGGTTCCTCAAAAAATTAAATACCCTATGATCCAGCCCTCCATGTTTGATTATCACCCTGCAAAAAACCCATTAACATTAACTCAAGATAATTGCCTGCCCTCCCATGTTCATTGCATTGTTTACATTTACATTAATAACAATAATTTACAAGATATAGGAGACCACCTATGTGTGTCCACCAGTAGGTAAATGGATAAACATACGCTCTCTGGAATATTCAGCCAAGAAAATCTTAGCGTTTGTGACAACATGGATGGACCTGGAGCACACTATGCTATGATGAAATAAATTATCTCACATCAAAGAGGGAAAGGAATATTATACAATCTCACTTATATATTTCATCTTTAAAAATAAAAATGATATAAAGAACAGATTGGTAGATACTGAAGGCAGAGGGACCTAGGACAGGTGAGGCACAGGAGGCAGCTGGCACCGACTCCCCACACCTGGAGAAGTCGCCTACAGTGGGGTCTGCTCCACTTTAGTAAATGAAGTCCCCATTCCATAGCATCCCTGTCCTTGCAGCTCCTTGTACTTAATCCTTCCTGCACTGACTTCTGCCCTTTCCACCCCCCTCTTGTCCCTGACTCTCATGGGGGACACTCTTCCACCCAGCAGAACAGGGAGCCCTCCAGGATCCTGCTGGGCACATGAGGTGGGGAGCGGAAAGAAGGGGATAATGGATACCAACTTTGGACCATGTGGCCCCACTGAAGTAAGGGGTGCTCTTTGTTTTCTGTGCAGACATCGTCAACTGTGACCTGAAGTCCACACTGCGAGTGCTGTACAACCTCTTCACCAAGTACCGGAACGTGGAGTGAGGGACGCACTGGACAGCCCTCCAGCCCTTCACCTGCTTGTTCCCATCTCCTGCCCTGTGCTCTCCCCAAGTCCAGCCACTACCCAGAGATCACAGGAACGTAAATAATCAAGGAAATGATCACAAACTCAGGGACTACACCTGTCAACCCTGAGAACGTCCTCTGCATCCTGGTGTCAGGGCCAGATTGCCCTCAGTGTGATTTGGGACTAGCTTAGACACCCCCCTCCCATGAAAGCAACACCCCCCCATGAAAACAGTTACTGTCTAATGAGTGTGCACTATGTACCCAGCACCACGCTAAGTACCCCCAGATACTCAAATTCGCCATCCTCACAGCTCCCATAAACTACGTGTTATGATTCCCTTTTACAGACGAGGAAACCGAGGCTCAGAGGTTAGTTACATGGCTTGCCAGACGTGGCATTTGTTTCTCCACTCTGAACAACATGTGTTAATAACTAGTCAGTTGCATCACATTCTTTACATGTGTTATAGGTGCCTGTGTGTACACATGTGCACATATTTGTACACGCACATCTGGGCCCTCAAAGATTGGGAGCCCACTAATCTCACCCCTGGGAATGCTAGTGATTCACACTGAAATTGGCAAATCAAATTTAACCCAATTCATTGTTCATTTTGTGTGTGCGTGTGTGTGTGTGTGTGTGTGTGTGTGTGTGTGTGTGTGTGTGTGGCAGGCAGGAGACATGTACCTCAACTCCTTTATACAAATGAAAATTACTCTTAATTCCTTCAGATTTGTAATAACCCCATACTCTGGTTTCAGGGTGACATTTGGGAAGGATTCTGTTTAAAATTAATGGAGTGGTACATTTTGCAGCCTTTTTGCTTGATTGCATGTAATGGAAATGCCCTATATTTTCCTGCAAAATAAGTACTCAATTCATTATCGTTAGGCAAATGAACAATATACCCAGGCACCACAGAGAGCTGGGTGCAGCTTGGGAAGTAGGGCTCTTCAACAGGGACCCTTGAACTTTAAAGAAAGCAATTCCTTTTTGCCTTCTAATTGATCATTTAGACCATTTCTGGCTCAGTCTGCCCACATGCAATTACCAGCTAATTCAGGCGAGGAAAAATGTAAGTCATTTAGACCAAAGCCAAGCTGTTTCCTTGTGTGGGCTTATTCGTGGGCTTGTGGTTTCTTGTATTCCCTCTCCATGAACCCAACTTTGAATCCAGCAATCTGGTTGTCCCAGGCTGGTGCCCTGTAGGAATTGGAGTGGAACAGGGGTCCCTAAGGAGACCAGAGGTGTGGAAAATACACATAGGAGACTACCCTGAGACAGAGGTTGGGGCTCACATACATTTGTATACCCAAATTGACCAAGGCCTTGGAATTAATCATTTTACTGATAATTTAGCTTAATTATTGGATTTTCCTAAATATGCCAGATGGACACCACCCTGTGTACTGGCCTCCAGCAGTCTGCCTGCCTCTGGCCCATTGCACAAGCCCATGTCTACTCTGAGGCATCGACTCTGATCTCTGCACCACCCAGTTAGGATGCCCTTATTGTCAAAAGCATCCCTTCTCAACATTCCTAATACTCCCATCTATCCACTGGGACTTAAAACCCATAAAGTTTAGATATACAATGTATTTCTTAGACATTACAAGCATTTAACAGATAAAGACAATGTAGTAGCTTATGTTGATTCATGTAAAAGGATACAATTCTTTTTTATAGTTAATGTAATGCTGTATTTTTGGTTAGGAAACCTTTAAAAGAGTAATTTCTGTTCAGTCTTTTAAATTCCTGATGGTAAATCAAGATCAATCATTGCTTTGTCTCCTTGAGCAATACTAAATTAGGAGGAAATAACAAAAATGCATTTACTGAAACATGTTTTGCCGAATGAATTTTGTCTCCTTTGTTTTTATGGCCAAACTGCAAATATACAAATACTCTTACTGAGAGAATGCCTTTTTGTGTTTTATATATACATGCTACAAAAACAACATAACACTTGAAAAGTTTTTAATAATGGGATCTAATTTATCAGGAATTTGGGTTCCAAACCTGAGGTTGTTGCCTCAGCCCTGAGTGTCAGGACCTGGACCTGGGTTGTCTAATCTCATCTCGTTGAGAAAATTTCCTTTAGGTTCTGGAATCTGCCTACTGCATGAACAAGTTTTTGGAGGAACAGGGCACCAGAACAATAAATTAAGTAATTTAACCTTCACTCTTTTTAAAAGAGAAGCTGATGATCAAATCTGTTGGCTCACTGGTCCTTTTTTCCTTTTTCTCTTCTCTAAATTTAAATGCATTGATATTTTTTAATTAGTTAGCACATAAATGATACTAAATTTAAAAACACATGAATACCAAGAGAAAAGTCCAAATCTTCCTCACCTGTGACAGCAGCCATTTCCCCACCCCCTCCACCTACCCTGCAGCAGCAGCTGTTTTGCTCCCCCTTTCTTGAGTTCACTTGCATAGACCTAACTCCAGCAATAGAAAGCATCAGCAGATAGAACTGTTGGGTCTCTGGGTCTCTCTCATTGTTCGGTTGGTCTCTCTCTCAGTCAGTCTCTCTCTGAGTCGGTCTCTCTCAGTCAGTTGGTTAGTCTATTGGTTGGTTGGTCTCTTGGTATCTCTCTCTCTCTCTCTAAATAGAACATGCAAGCTATTGCTTTTTTTTTTTTTTCACTTGAAAAAATGAAATGTAATCCAAGCACAGTGAGGCAGGAGGCCAGGGATATCTTGTGTTTGCAGATTCAAGACTGCCCCAGGCAACATAATGAGACATGGTCTCAAAAAAAAAAAAAAGCACTGCAGTGCCCCATGGCCAGCCATGGTGGCTGGTGGCAACACCCAGTGGGGAGCAGAGGTGGCAAAGACCCCCGGGTAAGCCCCCCAAAGCCTGGAGAGCCTGGGAGGGGAGACGGGTGGCATTTTTAGCCCCATCCACCAGCCATGTTTGTTGCACAGGGCAGCCATCTGCAGCCTGGATCTGCAGTAGCATGTTTCCCCCAGCCCCCACCCCAGGGGGAGGAGCTTGGGAGGGTGCATGTACAGCCATTCATGCCCTGCCCCCATGCAGGAAGGAGCCAGTATGGGGACAGGGTGGGGACTTGAGCCCCACCCGCCAGCCAGCAGCCTAAGCATGCTGCTTGCCCACCTGGGGTTTGGGCCATCGAAGCTCCCTTGCCAGCAGAAAATAAAATCAGCAATGACCTCTGGGTAAGTCCCCCAAATCCTGGAGAGCCCAGGAGGGGAGAAGGGTGGGGTTTTAGCCCCATCCACCATCAGATGATTGTTGCACGTGGTGACCATCTGCAGCCAAGATCAGCCAGGGCATGTTTTCCCCAGCCTCCACCCCAGGGGGGGTTTGGGGGGGTCACATGCCCAGCCATCTGGGTCCTGCCCCTATACAGGGAGGTACCGGTACACAGGTGTGGGGGGGGAATGCCCCTTCCATTTCACTCTCACCCCAGCTAATCTTCAGGAGGAGGAAGACTATACATATTACAAACTCCATCATAGAATGGGCGAGGAACCAGGTAAAAATCCAGGCCACAAGCCAGAGCTGGACAAGGCAGATAGACAATCAAGAGAACCAGTGCATGTGAGACAGGAGAAACTATGGAAATACGAACTATGGAAATAGGTTCACAAGGTGAACCTATGCGCTCCCCAGATCTAGAAGACCCAAGACTTCATTTTGGAGATGCCTTTTAGGAACCCAAGGCCCCCCTCCTCCCCCACACTAGAGGAGAGGAGGGCCAAGAACAGAGGGCATCAGCCCCACAGCAGGACTGCAGTGAGACAGAGGAAATGATCTACAATGGCCACTCACGGATGCCTGTATCCACAGAGAAACTTCTTCACGACCACTGACAGCGGATAAGACCCCTAAATCTGATGCCAGACCCATAATAAGGTAAAGCAGCAAAACAACAGAGATGGGATTGGAGAAGTCATCCTCCAACAAGAGAGCATGAACAGTCTACAAATAGATATAGGCTGGTCGCCCAATGCAGTCTTAAGACTGAAAACCTACCAGCAAGGTTTGCCTAGTTCCAACAACATATTCCTCACCCAGTGAAAGGTCACTGCCACAGGAAATAAAGAGACTAATGGGCTTAACACAGACTAGTAAACAACAAAGAACGGGGTTTGAGAGAATGGAGGGGGCACTTGAAGGAGGAGGAGGTATCCCAAGAACCATTTACCAAGGTTGTGATTTAAAGAATATAAATAAATAAATTAATTAATTAAATTCATTTTAAAAGAAAAAAAGTAGCCAGCTGTGGTGGCAGGCACCTATAATCCCAGCTACCCGGGAGGCTGAGGATTGCTTGAGTCTGTGGGATCGGAACTACTCTGGGTTACATATTGAGACCTAGTCTCAAAAAAAAAAAAATGTTTATCTTGGAAGATAATTTTGTACTGGGTATTAAAACTTTGCACATTTTAAAGGGACAACCATGAGTATTTCATAAATCCAAGTGCACTTTTCTGGTCTGCCAGAGCTGGGAATAAAAGTTCTGCCTTGGAGACAGTGCTGCCCAGGCAGTGATTCCAAAAGCTGGAGACCCACTGGGTAGGAAGTTTTGTTACTGGAGACCTTCTCAGGGGCCCTGAACCAACTTAAAAAGCAGGTCTGCCTTTGGATTATTATGGTGAACCATGTGCTGTTTGATTAAGGCTTCATTCCCACATCTTACCGGTTCTACTAATTTGTAAAATGACTAAGAAAGTACTAAGTTGCCAAGGACCATCCATCATTCTGCCACAGGCACAACCATCATGCAAGGCTGTCTCCTCCATCAGAAGTCTCTGTTTCATATGTGCAGGCATAGAGTTGACATTTCCAAAGTCTGGGAGAAGGGCTCTATCAGCCCATCATCAGTGTTGCCTGAGTTGGTTGCAATTTGCAATTGCTACTCTTTGTGCTTTTTAATTAAGAATTACTGTTAGCTTGGCTTTATCATTATCAGTTCTTTTTGTTGTGGGTTGCTTGGTTAACCCTACAGAATATACTGAAGCTTATTTGCATCAATAGTATTCTGAGTCTGTAATTTTGCAATAAGTAGACTCATACATGTATACATTGTGGTTCAAATATGAATTATCCATCCTCTAGTGCTAGAGCAAATGTACACATAATCCACTCCCACCAAATTATCACTAATTTATTTTTCCACTGGAAAATGAGACTAAATGGAGTCAGTAGGTCAAGCAGTTTTGCCCTGAGGACCAAACAAAAAGAATTTCGTCTACTGCCTTTTTTACAGGTCCATTTCAAGAACCCTACCTACATCATCTTACCTATGCAAGAGGGTTATGTTCTGAAACCACCACTAATGCCAGTATCACATGCAATTTTCCCCATAGTCACTTAGCTCTGCTGGAGCATTGGAGTTGCTATGAATAGTAGGGACAAGAAAACTGTATTGATATGCAAATGCTGGGTGTGTGAAGGCACCTATGCCTCCACACCAGCTTCCCAGTATTTACAGATTCAGGGTTCAACAAAGAACAAGTTATGTGTAAGCTTATTCACACCAAGACTACAATGGCAACACCATGACTATGATATTTTTCCCTAAAAAATTGTAAACTGAAACTACCTCCGGAATTTACTGGTGCCCTTAGCATCGCCACAGAAACAGCTGCACATGTAAATTTGAAAGTGTTCATGATGACAGGCCATGGTGGGGTTGCTCAGGACAGAATGAGCATCCCCCCACACCAAGGCTGGGAAACTTGAGAGTTCTAGGCTTCCCAAGTGTAAGCACTAGTGAAGCCAGGTCTTTGGGAATTTGCGGGAAATACCTGAGCTAAGGGACATTTTTGGTTTTGGTTCGGTTTTTTTGGCTTTGTTTTCTAATTAGAGCCCACCTCAGGTTCCATCACTAATGCACATTATGACTCTGAGGGGAGACAGGGTGGTGCATGACCCCATTATGCTTGACCCCAGGGCCTAACTGCCCACTGAGGCATTTGCAGGATGAGTCCTCTGTGGAACTGACCCCTTCAGTTATCTATTGGTCATCTCGTCAACCAAGCTACAGTGGGTTAGGTATACTATCCAGGGGCAAGTAAGCTCACTGCCTGAGGGAGAAACATAAGAACTAAGCACAAACCAGTGGGACTTTCACACTGTGATGACCACTGAGGAAGGCAGGTACAAAAACTGAAAGAGGGCTCATTTGATCAAGATGACAGTTCACAAGTGACATGGTGGGGGGAGAACTTTGGGGTATACAATGATGTAAAAAAATATGTATGTGTAATCAATAAAAAAATATAATTTAAAAAGATAAGTGCTCTTTTAAAAGAAAGAAAAAAGGGCTTGTTTATATTCTGATGTCGACAGGTCCCTAGCAAAGTGATATTTTAAAATGACACCTGATGATGGGGTGCTTAGGGGGAGAGCCGCAAGGGGATGGCATGGTCCAGGAGCCCCCCCCTTAACAAAGCCCTGCTTTCCTGGAGGACCCAGAAGAAAGTTAGAATGCAAAGTGAGGGGAATAGGAGGTATCAGGTTAGAGGTATCAGAGCATTGTTGATTTTACCATAAGAAACTTATATGATGGCTATAGGGAAAAACAAACAAATAAGAAAAAATGAAAACAACCAATGGGACTGAACCATGGAGCGAGAGAGGAGGAGGGGGAAGAAGGTAGGGGAGGTGAAGAGCACAAAAGATCAGGATAGTTTAAAAAACAAAATATTTACCATATATCGGAAGAGAACAACGGGCCAAGCAACCAACAACTGAACATCAACTTAACCAACCAACAAATCGCAGAAAAATGGGAGATGGAGTGACTGGAGGGGGGATACAGAGAGGGGATATGGAGGGAGGAGGAGGGATCAATTAATGCACAATTGTGACAAATCAATAAAATGAATTAAAAAAAAAAAGAAAAATGGAAACAATTTATGTTTAAGTCTCCCAGTCTCTGTGTGGGAGCCAACTTTGGAAAAGGATAGGTCTGTGCTCACCCTTCCCATCTGCATACACTGGTCATGGCTGGGAAGCAAAAAAGACCAGGAGAAGAGAAGAGGCCTTGCCCATCTGCATCCACCCAGTCTGGTCTCTGGAAGCCTGGTATACGATACAGAGGCAACACACTTTGGGCAGTTCAATGCTTCATCTCCCCGAGACTGCTGGGGTACTGGGAGAATGGGAGCCCCTAGATGGTTCCCAATCTTGGTCCTCTGAGAAGAGTTATGGGAACTGGGTGAGGCCTCATATGTGCAGTAAGGGAGAAGACTACCAGCAGAAAGTGGACCCCAGGGAACTCGCACTAGTGGCTTTTTCATCATGGAGTATCACTCCTCTCAGCCCTGTGCATATTCAATGCGGGATCCACGCCTGGGGCAGAGGAAGGGAAATACATTCTGAAGTTAGAATATTAGCTTCACTTTGCAAATGCATATTAATCTGCATGAATTATAGTTGTTGCAATGTCTCCCATGTTATATTAAACCTAGCCACAGGCAGTGTCTTGTGAAACATCTTTCATGGGAAGGTATATTACTGCATTGGGAGTTTTGAAATGCCAGGACCATGTCTAGAAACCCCCATTCAGCAGTATCCTTGCTTGCAAAGCCGCTCAGTGGATGCCCGCCTCAGAATGAAGCTTCTCCTTAGTAGGCATCCAGCCCAAGCTCTTGGAATTGCTACCTCCAGCCCCCAGTTCTGTGCCTTCTGCACACACATGGGCATTAGCTTTGCTGCTGGCATTTAAAAGGGCACTTAGGAAATTCTGAGAAGCCCCAAAATGATTAAGATAAATGGTGTTTTATCAGTGAAACAGACTTTTCATTTCTTGTTATCGATTTTCATGTTTTCACATCTTCAGATACAATTTGCTAGCCCAGGGCGGCATTCCAAGACACACAAACGTCATTACAGCATCTGCTTTAAAGAGTGTCATGTTTTATTGAGGTGGACAGGACCATAGATAAATATTTAATGTGTTATATGTTTGTTCCCGTATGGATCCAGGACTGAGGCTGCACAATTTCTGGGCTCTTACATTTCTTCCTGGAAACCCCGACAGTGGCCTTACCACCTGCCCGTAGACACACAATACCTGCCCTTGGCAAACATTTGCTTGGTGGTGTTTCTGAAAAGCAGCTTCTGGAAATCTACTCAGCTTCAGAGGTTTTTCCCCAGCTTTCCTTATTTGTCATGATATTGTAGGATATAGACTCTCTTGGGACATTTGACTTCAAGTAATAGACAATAAGATGGTGCCCAAATGAGCATGGCCAAGTTGGATCTCTGAGGTCTTGGCCCCTTCTTCTCTGAGGCTCTGATTATGCAGTGCATTTGGAGGAGGGTGAAGGGTGGGGCGTGGGGGCTGCATTCTCTCTACCACTTTGGCATCTGTCCTGCCTGTGTCATTGATTCGCCCAGCCAACTGCTACGATGTCCTTTCATCCCATGCTGGAATTGCATGCTGGCCAGACCAATGGCTAAGTGTGTCCTTGCCAGTGAAACCAAGCTCAGCACCAGTGGGTCAAATCAGGAGACTTGCCAGATGACTTTATAAAATGTACCCATCCACATGTGCAGCTGAGATAGCTTTCTGACCTGTGTGCCTACACTGTGAGTTGTCAATGAGCTGATGAGTTTTCTCTTATTTTTTTCATAGGCTCCTAGTCCCCATGTGAAGTGTTCTCCCCTTGGTGACACCTGCTACCCAGCCATGCTCAAGTGGGATGCCAAACACCATGGCACAAGAGTCACCAAAAGGAACCATGCCTTGACCACATGAGATCAGAATGCATCAGGTACAGGAAGATTTGAAGAATGCCTATTGTGGGTTCAGCCTTATTCTGGGGGGGGGGGGGGAAATGGGATCAAAAAGTTGCTGGGTTCCTTCCTAGTGTGTTCTTGCAGCCTCATGAGGGTATAGATGCAGCTCATTTGAAATAATTCAGAAACATCATGAGATAACATTAGACACCTAAAAGGATCCTTAGATTCTCTCCCAAAACACCCCAGCCCCAGTTGCCATGTAATCATCAGGAGTATTTCCCCCAGTGCCAACAAAGCCATGTTCCATACAGATTTGCAGCTACCCACAGCATTCACTTTAAAGCCAAATAGAGATTTAAGATCATTTTTCTAAAGTCAACTTTTTTGCTGGAAAATCACCATCTTTATTCCATAGATGGAATAGACAGCAAGAACCTCAAAGTCTTCCCAGCTGTTGTTACTGTTTCAAACTTAGAACGTCCTGCCTCCTTAAATCACCCTTTGATCACCTACTTCAGTAGGCATCTCTGCTCATTTCCTGGTGTGGGATTGCTGCAGAAAATCACAGAACACAACCAGTGACTTCTTGGTTAACTGCCAGGGCATATTCCTTAGCCTCTTCCCACTCCTCTCTTATCTCTCATGGATTGCCTTCATACACACCCCATACACACCTACCCTGGCTTCTTCCCATGCCTCTCCTCCTCCCCATAAGCTTTTCCTTCACCAAGAAATCAAAACTCTTGACTTTTATGTTCCTTTCGAAGCTTCTTCTCACTGACTCTTCTTCCCATCTCTTGTCCCTTTCTCTGTTTCTCTCCTCTGGGTCTGGCTTCCTCTTCCTCCTCCAGCAACCTAAGTTTCATTGTAAACACATGCACACTTCCAGGATGAAGAAAGCTCATACTGAGTCAGCTCTCCATCCCACTGGGAGAGATGGATCTTATACCCTGCTCCACATTTCCTTCAGATCTCTCCTGGACGTATACATATACATCCATATACATCCATATACATGTATGTCTCCTGGACATACGATCCTGATTCTACCTTCCCTCTTTTTCCTTCATGAACTTCGAAAATCTGCCTCTCATTTTCCAGAAGTTAAAAATAACCCCATCCACGGGGACTGGCCTGACCCCTTTCCCTAATCCTGCAGCTTCTACCCTTGCGGTCCATCACCCCCACCTGGGAACTCAGTTGCCGAGGTTTCAGACACTCTGTCCTACTTCTCTCCCACCCTCTGGCTGCAGCTCTGTTTGCTGCTGGGTGGCAGAGGGGTGGTGGTGTTTCTTCTTCCAGCTCCCTGGAGGCCCCCTCCCTTTGTCTCTCTTTACATCCCTCCCCAACTTCCTTTGTCCTCAACAACTCACCCAGTTTTAAGGTGTTTTTAAGTTCACAGCATTTCTCCAGAATGGGGAAAGTTCAACTTGGCACAACTCAAACTAAAATTTTATGCTGCCCATACCTGTCCCTGCTTTAGACAGCCCTGTCCCTTCTGGGGATGCCATCTCCTCCCCAGGTACCTTTACTATCAAAGACATGGGGCTTCCAGGTGTCTGTTCCCTCCTCTAGTTGTCTCTTATATTGATCACCTCTTCATGAACCACCTGTTTTGCATTGATTCCGCACCACTTAAGGACCCCAATTCCTCCCAAATTTACACTTCAGCTTCTCACATCTGGATACTACAACATCCTTGTAACTAGTTGCCATGAGGGCTACTCCATCCCACCTGCATTCCCTGCTTATTTAAGACACAATGGGCATCATCTCACACCTCTCTGAAAGAATACGAACAGTGATGGTTATTAAGCTTACAGTGTACTTCATGCAAATAATCTCATATTACCCTTAACACGGGTGATATTTCCATCCTCTTTTATGTATGGAAGGAAAAATAAAGCCTAGAGACACCATGACTGCTTCCTGGGCACAAGCCCGTAAGAGACAGAACAAGGCACTGGCTTGGCTTCAGAGCATAGCGTGGCCTGGACCCCATCAGGTCTTCCACAGCAGCCTTGGTGGCTGCCACTGGGCACAGACCAAGGTCCCTTTGTCTGCTTAAGGTCTGTAGAATTTGGTCCTCTTCTGCCTGACCAATCACTCTTTCCACGTAGACAGATCCATCTGTTTGCCAGAGAACCTTGTTTCCTACGAGCAGCTGTTCTCCTTTGCCTTGTTTTTAAATGGAATTCCTGAAACAGCTAGGTTCTGATAAGGTCATCATTCATTTATTCTTCATCTGCTCAATCAATATTTAAGCACTGCCTCTGTGCCGGACGCTGTGCTCAGCACAGAACACTGCAGAGAACAAAACAGCCATGCACTCCTTCCCGAGGTGTTCACTCTGCTGACTTTAAGTCCTGCTACTCGCCTATGGTCACCAATTCAGATACCTCATGGGATCTGTGGCTCTGCCCCTGCTTTTGCGCTACCATGGTCCCCTCCACTTGCAGTCCCTGCTGGCATCCTGGTAGTCCCCACGGCATTCTAGTCATGGGATATGTAACCTGTGCTCTACCCAAGGGTGTGGCAAAGGGATGGATGCCCTGCGAGGGGATGCTCAGCTCAGGCCCCTTGGACTCTGAAGGTTGCAACCCAGGACAGGCTCTATGGAACAGGAAAGCCTTTGGATAAAGCGCTGGGCTCCAAGTTCTAGGCACAGGCTTAGCTCTTAGAAAATACACATTTTCTGTGAAAATCTCTAGTTCACAGAAAAAGCAGAAATTCAACATGATCTACCAGCTGGAATTCAAACCAGTTGGCTCTGGGGTCTTGGTTCTCTCCACACTTCCCAGCTGCCTCCATGGTCCTACAGTTATAGCTACCTAAAGCCGCACAGTTTGCCTCCAGCTGTGGATTGTATTCCTTTCGACATTCCTTTTGACATTGTATGTTTATCTATTGTCTTGGCTGGCAGAAGAGGAATGGTAGGATTTTCCTTAATGGACTATGAGAAACTGATATCGAATAAAGAAAGGTTTAAGAAAACTCCAAGGATGTCCTTTTAGAAAGTATGTGCTGTCTCTTTTCCTGCCCAATACTTGCTTATTTGGGGTGCTCAGGGAAGGGCACAGATATGGATGCCTGAGGAACATTCATTTGCCCTCCAGCAAAGAAATAATAGTCTAATATTGCCTTGGGTGGTGGGTGGGAGTTGGGGTGGGTTGAAGGTGGTGATGATTCGGGTACTGTACTGCTTTGGGCAGTGAACAGCAGATAGGTACAAGATGAAAAACTGGAGGCAGGGGAAGGACCTGGCTCTAGGCTTGCTGGCATGTACACCCAGCTGACCACCGCTAGGCCCAGGGAAAGCAACCAGGGGTCTCATAGTTAAGGAACACACAGGCTGGACACAGGCAGGTACATGGGGAGCAGAACTGGGGGGAGAGTTACCCCAGCAGGTAAAAGTGAATCCAGGCAGAAAGCAAGGCTTAGGATCAGGGGGAGTGACAGCAGGGGAGGGGGGTGGAGGGCTAACCCCAATTGACAGCCTTAGAGAAGAGACTCGTTGGAGCAGCCTTTTGAGTCCCTCTAGAGAACTGCAACATTGCAGGACAAAGACACAGGAATTTAGGCCTGTGAACTGGACAGAAGGACCCACCAAGCAAGTGTCCAGGTGCTCCAGCTAGCATCTGGACTGCTAATAACTTCCAAGGTGGCTAAAGTACAGCCTGGTCATTGAATCCTGACCACTCTCTGGTCTTCATTTCGAGATGACACTAGGTCATGGACTTAACTCCGGCATCTGAGACTGGGACTCTCAGAAAAGTCAGGATGGAGGATAATGGAAGAAACACGATGATAGTGTAGTCCAGGCCCAGCTGTCCTGCTTAGGACTCAGTTGGCCTGGCCTGTGCCCAGGGGCAAATGAGCTCCAAAGGATCTGCTTCCTCCATTCACAACCTAAATACTCATAATTACCTCTGCATAAATGCTGTTTAAGAAACCAGAGAGGCTGCATCAACACATACTTATAGTAACGATGAGATCATATTTCAAAATTAATTTCCAGGGAAAAAAGAAAGCCACACACAACCACCATCTTATCCTCTTATGTTTGGGAATCAAGTTCCATGGTAAAACTGGCACAGAATAGATCCAGGAAAGAAGGCACAAGCATATTTTCTAGGTCCAAAGCCTTGAACAGTTCTGTTTAGAGCAAACAATCTGAGTTGAAGCCCTGGCATCTGCTGTGTGTGAATGAGAAAGTCACTTGACCACTCTGAGCCTCTTTCTTTGTGGTGACTTGTCACATGTTGAGTGCTGGGTTTGGTTCTGCTTGCCTGACTCAGACTCAGATTCTCCTTCCCTCACTATCACTTTCAGGCTTCCTGCTGAAGCTATGCTCTAACCACAATGGAAATTAGCAATCCAGGAACAACCACCACAGTTCTCTAGCTCGGTATTTGTTCAGGGAACTGACAGTGAACACTCAGTGATCCCCAAAATCTCCATGGCAGACAAGAGTTCTTACTGCTATTGTTATTCTTACAAGTAGAAGACCAGGTTGTAACCAGCAGCAGACTTACTCTGCTCCTCACCCATCGAAGACAGACCTTACTAATCAACCCAGGACTCTTCCCCCTTGGATCGGCCAGACTGCTGTAGCATAGGAAGGAGGCAGGAATAGAAGAAGAATTCTGTGGCACTGCACAGAATGTATAGTTTAGGATACTGATACAAGCTTCCAAATAAGTACCCAAACGTGAAACACTGAAGCTGTTTGGGTCAGATGCTCACTCCCAGGATAATCAGTTGCAAGTGGGGCCAAGAGCAGAAAGCAGACTCCATAGAGCTGGTCGCTACCACTCACACTTGGGAGAAAACAGATACTGAAGAAGGCTTGCTGATCTACCCAGGTAGAACTATTTCTCTCTCTAGAAAAGTGACTATCCTGCATTCTAAGGATAGCACCAAGCCCTGTGAGCACCAAGCAAACTAACCCAGAGAGATTAAGGAGTATGGCCAAGACCACTCTCTAGAAGACAGACTTGACCTGATTTCTCTAGCTTCTGTGCTCTCTACCTTGGGGTAGGCAGCAAGGTTTCCCAACAGCCATGCCTTACCCAGCCAACCTTACAAAAGCCCACAGACCCTGCAGTCCAACAACAGCCCCGAGAAGTGAGACGAGGGAGCCCTTGTCCACGTTCTAAGAGTTGAGAAGCAACCACAATGAAATCCAGAAGGCTCTTAAGAGAAGTCTGCAGTTTGCGAACAACCCGGCTAAGTCATAAATGCTTTGAATTCCTCAGCTTTGCCTTCAGAATTTCTGGCAGCCCCAGGCAGTGGACTAGTGTTCATGG
Source organism: Uropsilus gracilis (assembly GCA_004024945.1). Lineage (NCBI taxonomy): Eukaryota > Metazoa > Chordata > Mammalia > Eulipotyphla > Talpidae > Uropsilus > Uropsilus gracilis. The sequence continues at coordinate 13,231 of PVHY01003486.1, read as the reverse complement.
ACAGACGCTGATTCTCCTTGGTGGAGGCAGGCCAGCCCAGCCCCTCCCCCAGGCGGAGAAGCTGGCCTCGCCTCTAGAAAAGTCCAGAGATGGGAATGGCTTTTGCAGTGCACTCCATGACTGTCACCCAGATCCCTCTTAGGAGGGGGCCTTTGCCCTCCTCCTTTATCCTCCCGTAATGCTACCCCAGTACCACGCCAGCCACCTCAGCCAAGGAAGCTGCTGAGCCCATGTCCAAACACTGTCCCCTGGGGGCCTGGTGACTGGTTCATATAGACACAAAAGCTAGTACCTTGCTTCCATGGGGATGTCTCTGAAGGTCCTCGCCCTTTGCGTCCATCGGGGACATCTCTGAAGGGCTTCTCAGAGCTTCGTGGAAGCTGAGGCAGTCTCATCTCATCCGCCATGCTGATTCCTTCCCAGGGTGTTATTGCCTCACAGCTTGTGTTCTCATGCTCCGAGCTCCCCGCAGGTGTTAGCTGTTCCCAACAGGTGCCCCTGCTTCCCTTGGAAGCCTCTTGATGGCAAACCTCTATTGCAGAGCCCAGGTACCCCTTGAATTGTTAGCAGGGGGAAATTACCTAGGGCTTCCAAACTCAGAATGCCGAACTGTCATCTCCTCCCGCCCCACCACCTCATATGTGGAATCAGCTTGCTCAAGGTCACAGAGTTGATAGATGGCAAAAATGGCTCCAGAGACCTTTAACCCTGCGTCCTCCAGATTTGTGGGGCTCTATTAAAGTTGCTGCTCTGTACAGAAGTACCACTTCCCTAATTATCACATGCACCCTACTGAGGAGGTGTTATTCCTTTTACATCTTGCAGATGTTATAAATGAGTTGATCAAGGTAACACGGCTTAGAAGTGGTGGAGGAGGATTCCAGTTCAGGCCTATGGCCTTCGTGCCTGCTACATTGTCTCTGGCACTTTGGGGCAAATGTGGTCTTCGTGTCGTCTACTGCGCAAGGATCCTGTTCCAGGCCTGGACAGGGTGTGTGCCTCCACGTCTCCTGGAGCCTGGGCCCAAATATGGCCTGTATCGAGAGGTGTTCCTTTTGTAGAGCAGGTCCTCACTGATTCCTGAAGGCAGCCCAGCCAGCTGGCAGCACTCCAGTGCAGGAATGCCAGGGGCTGTTGTGTCAGGATTTCAACCAAATGCCCTGCTGCTCGCTAGGAATGTCTCCAAAGGTGACAGAAATGTGTCACTCTCCACCCGACTGAGTCAGAATTGCTGTGACTCAAGACAGGGCTCACTGAGCAGGCAGGAGGTGCTTTCCGATGTGGCCAGCAAGGTGGGGAGAGGAGGAAGGAGCCTCATTAGAGACCTGCTGGGAGAGAGACAAGTGGCACTGCCTCCACACCAGGAGAAAGGGAATTGGGCTCTCTCGGGGATCCAGCAAGGTCCACAGCTGCAAGCAAGGGCTGCCGGACAGGGCCTGTGGTTTGGGTGGAGGAATCTCTTCATGGCTGCCAAGCTGAGGCTAGGTGGCCAGAGGGCAGGGAGTGCCATCTCCTTTCTCTTCTGGCTCTCCAGTCTCCTATCTGTGCATCCCAGCAGGCATCGAGAGGCCATGGGAGCCCAACTGCTGGTTTCTATAGGGCAGCCTCCTGGAGCCCATAGAAGGGCAGAGAAAGGTTGGGAAGGGGCCTGGAGGGACAAACAGAGGAGCCCCAGCCCACCAGCTCTGAAAACATTCCCTCATATGAGAAGGAATGAAACACTATCAGCCCTGCATACCTCCAAGGAGGTTGTGAAGATGGAACAGGAGTTTCTAGCTTCAGAGAAGAGGGGCTTGGGTCTCAGAGCCTATGATTCTCAAGCAATAGATCACTGAAAAGCGCTGAGCTGAACTCCTGGGACAAAAGAGGAAGGTGTGGGGACACATCATCGACCCAGTCGGAGACACAATTGAATACAGTTGGCCACTGCAACTGGAAGCAGCTTCTTTAGGAGGCAATGGGGTATTTGGGAAGGGTATGGCTTAAAAAGCCAGGTTCAGATACCGGCTTTGCTACTTAATAGGTGTGTAACACCAGGAAAGGTACTAAATCTTTCGAAGACTGACTTATTATAAAAGCAATAAACTCTTGCTGGCTTGTTAAAAATATTATATTCAAGGAAATGATGTGTCACTGTACCTGGCATACAATAGGTTCTCATTAAATTGGCGTTCCTTGCCTTCCTTTCTTAACACATGGAAGGAAATGTCACAGATGCCATGTGAAATGGTAAAAGTGGAAATTTAAGTAAACTTGGCATGTCTCAAGAGATGGGTTGCTTAGAAAACCAATGCCCCTAAAGGTGGATTGAGGAAGGTCCACAAGAATTCTGGAAATGCTGTAAGACTGGTAACATGAGATCACAGAGTGACCTGAAGTGAATGTCCAGGGATGACTCAGCCTCAGGGCAGGACAGGACTGTGCATGTTCCAAAGCACGTACCAGTTTCAGCCCCAGGTCCCCTGACCGCCTGCTTGTCATGTTTTGTTCACCCACACTGCTTCAAAGGGCTCCCAGACACTTGATTTTGGGGGGCATCTAGGGCAAACCCTGAGCATGTGGCCTGTGGCATGAGTATAAGGAAGAAACTGAACACAGAGCAGTTTCTGCTGTTCCACTATGTGGACCTTCTCCCGAGTCGCCTCTCTCATCTGTAGAATGAGAGTGTTGATAATCTCCACTCCATGGAGTTTCCATAAAGAATCAGGGAGGTTACCTGGAATGTGGAAAAGTACAGGCACCCAAGGGTGGGTCAGATCAAACAGAAATGCCAAGCACTTGCTGCTATCCCAAAGCTATTGCACCATAAAGAAACCATAGTGGAGAAATGACTTCCCATCAAAAGCAGAGGAAGCTCTAACTTTCCCCAGTCCCAGAGCAGAAGAGAGAATACGCTTATGGGGACTGAGAACAAAGCTAACAAGGCCCCCCACCTTAAAGTGCCAAGGTCAGAGAGAAAGAAGTCATTGGGGGATTTGGGAAGTGCTAGTTAGGAAAGATTAGACACAGGTGACCTGCATAGAAACTAATTCATCAAATTTGTTGACAGCTCATGGACCCCATGCAGATACTGAGAATTCCCATAGATATATAGAAGAGACATGCCAGGAAGATTCAGAAATGAATCGAAGGCTGGGAATGGCAGAAACTGGAAGGAGTCCTGCTTGAGTCAGGGAAGAGATGCCTGATCCTGAACCTTCAGACCCAACCCAATGGGTATATATACCAGAAAGCAGTGTAAACTGGGTACAGCTCTTACTGCAGAGCGTGGGATCAGTCATTCTAGAAAATCCTTCTGTTATCTTTACAAGGGCTAATGGTATTGGTGATGTGGGGGGCCAAGCCAGGTAGATTGATTATAAGCTTATGGGTCTTGGTTCTTGAGAAGTGTCACAAGAGGTGGATCCCACTTCCTAGCATTTGTGAGAAAAAAGATGAAATCATAGGTAGACTGGTTCCTTTCCCAATGTGTTCCCAACATGCCAGCTTCCTGCACAATTCCTGGCACCTTGCCAGCATTCAGTAAATGTTCATGCCGCCATCCAGGCCCCAGGAGATTGGCACTCACTATCTGCTATTTATGTGAAAGCCATTGGAGAAGTACTCCTTCTGGAAGCAACCTTTGTACAGTGCCTTAGACAGTACCCAGACACTTTGTACAGTGCCTTAGACAGTACCCAGACTCTAGGCACAGCATATCCTAAACAAGAGGAAGGCAAGCATCTGAGCCCAGGCCCTCCTGAACACAGCCTGCAGGCAGAAGAGGCAGCCTGGGCCTTCCTTTACCTATGACTCCTTGTACCAGATCTTCTGCTTTAGCTGTCTGGACCAGTTGACAAGGGTGACAGCTGCTTCTGCAGTTCCTGAGCATCAAAGCTATCCCAGATGCTGGGCTGGGTTCTGGAGACCCACAAAGGCCTAAGACACCAAGTGATTCTCTTGGGGTTGATGAATCGTTCTGGTGGTAAATTTTGAAGGAACAAGAGTTGGATCATAAAGGACCCTGAATGTCAAGTTAAAGGGCATTGCCCTCCATTTTGGAATTGTGGGCAGAGTCGGGGCAAGCAATCCTGTTCATGATGCCAGTTGTAGTGCACAGGCAGGCCCTTGGTAATTCTTTATTGGTTCTAGCAGCTACACAGATAGACCGGTTAGGCTAGAGCCAGGGCCAGGGTCAGGGTCAGAGGGGCCAGGAAGGAGGCAAACCCCCCCAGTGACCCAGGAATCTTCACATTCTTTCTCTGGCCTCTTTCTCTGGGCTTTCTCTTCTCTGTACATCCTCCTCATTCCCTCTTCTCTGCTCCCCCCGAGTGACACCACCCTTCCTCTCCTTCCAGGCCCAGGTGAGCCTATCTACACATGTGCATATCCAGTGGGTCTAGGCATATAATCATGGGGAGGATGCAAGATAGGTGTTATAGAGGCCAATGGCAGAAAGGCAAAAACCCTGGAAAACTCATTTACCTATAGAGTGTCTATAAGTTTCTCAAAGCATGGGAATGATAAGAATACATGTGACTATGCAAAAGGAAGGAAAGACTAGGCCCTGCCTATTTCCTGAGCCACAGTGGCCCAGCGGACACGAGAGCATTGCCTGCATGTCAGCTCCGGCAAATCCACTGAGCTCTGGTGTCAGGCCAGATTTGTCCTTGTTCACTGTTTAGTTGACCTTCTAGGCTACTGACTGCTTGCTAGCACGGTCATAGGGTGGGGGGAAAGGGGAATGTTTGGGCAGTGTAACCAATTCTCATCATCAATTGTGGGAACAAGCATCAGGTATCAGGCTCACCAATCTGTAGGTTCTTTATTGGTTACACTGACACATCAGGCAGGGCAAAGCAAGGACAGGGCATGGTGGAGCAGGAGGCAGACCAGCCTCCTAGGAGTCTTCACACTCTTTCTCTGGACCCTCTCTCTCTCGCTTGCTCGCTCGCTGGCCTTCTTGTGTGTTCACTCATGCTCACACACATCTTTATCCCCACTCTCCTAGGCCCAGGTGTGCACACTCACATGCGCACACCTATGGGGCTTCACCATCACAGGGAAGACACAATACCCCAGGTGTGGTTTGTACAGGTTAACAGGGGAGGGGGGCAGAGCCTGATAAATGCACCCTACCTCTGGGTATTGTTGAGGACCCAGAGAAGTCTCTGAGACTTCACAGTGTAATATAAATACAAAAGAACTGGTTTGGAGGCTGGAAGGTTGAGTTCTAAAATCAAATTTCCCTTCTGGGTGACCCTGACCAACCCCTCTCTGTGCTGGATTCTATTTCTTGCTTATTGCTGTGAGGGTGCACTGAGGTTATGTGTCAAGACAGCAAGTGTGTGGCCTGAAGACCCAGAAAGAAATCAGATAATGCTCACTGAACATGAACCTGACTAGCATGCAGGCAGAGGCCTCTGAAGGAGAAAGCCGAGCTCAGCCCAGCTCAGCCCAGCCCAGCAAGAAAAATTCCCTAGCTGAGAGAATCTGAGGATCACCAGTATTCTGTATCCATATCAGGCAATGCTCTGACCCTGGGCCTCCCCTGGTGGGAGGAACTGGGGCTTTGCTCCAAGGGCTTCTAGGCTATTAATAGTTGGTGGCAGGAGGGCTGCAGGTCACTATCCAAGGGGACTCCTTGCCTCTACTCTCAGCTGTACTGCTCTTTAAGAACCACTCAGAAAGAGTTATGTTATAACGGGGGCTGGGGGAGGGGGCATGAAATCCTTTCTAGAGAAGCTACCACTCTCTCCAAATTGCTTGCTTCCCAACTAATATCTACACATTTTATCACTGTTTTCAGCAAGCTATATATGAGCCTTTCACCCACCTACCCACCCACCCCCACTCTCTGTTTGGATACATAGAGTAATTGTCTATAAATAGGAATTTGCATTGTCAAGAACATGTGGTGTTTTCTCATTTACTCTTTATCTTGAGGTGGGAGCTGGTTTTATCCCTATTTTGTGGGTAGGAAAGCTGAGGTTTTAAGAGCTTATATGCCTCAGTCAGAGTTGCAGGACTGAAAATAGAAGCATGAGGATAAAATTCAGGCAATAGGCCTCCAAGCCCTGCTTTTCCCTAGAACCCCTCACTGCCACTCATTCACCAAGTAGCTCCCTGCAATGATTTTTCAGAGATGCTCTGTAAATAGTACAGGAACAGAAGAGGGAATTCCAGAGTCAGAAAGGGCTGACTGTATTTGCCCCACAAGGCAGGAGCGCCTCCTTCAATACTCCTGGAGGGTGAATACTCTGGAAGGGAAAGTTGGGAAAATCAACATTAACTAGTCAGTAAAAGAGCACATCATGTCGGTTGCCTTCACCTCTGAAGAAAGCAAAACTTGGACTTGACTGGTGTAAACCATAAGGGAAATTCATCTGTTGACAAGCATACCAGAGCTGGTTAATGCAACAGTTCAATACAGTCAAGGATAGAGGTTCCCTCCAGTGTTGACCGCTGCCATCTTCAGGGGGGATAAGGGTATTCTCGGTGGATTTGAAATGGTTGCTCCACCCCAAGCATCACCAGCAACCCCTGCAACAGCATCCACTTCATGTATCTTCTTTTTTAAAGAAAAAGAACACTTCCTGGCCCTCTTTAGTGATCTTCCCTTCTGTCTCTTTGCTGGGTGGAGCCTCACGGTCACTTGAAACCGTAACAGCCAAAAGGGGTACAGTTGTCAGAATGGTGGATCTGAAATAATAAAGACAACTCTGACTCAGAGGCAGGCTTGGAGCCCTAGACAACCAGGTTTCTGTTCTTGGGGGAAAAGAGAGAACAGCTTTTGGGAGCTGACCACCTGCCTCTAACCCCAGGAGCTGCTGTTTTCTCTAACTCACAGGTGAAAAAAAAAACTGAGACTGATAAAAAACAATGACTTGATTCCTTGTCTATTGGACTTTACCTGGCATCTTCTATAATCCCAGGAGAATCCAGCACCATATTCAGCATGAAAGTAGTGTTCAACAGGCCAGCCCCATTTAATGCAACATTTATAAGTTGCGTGATATGTGTCTAGCAGTGTGTAGGGAACAGGGTATAAAATAAGCAAGGTAGAGTCTCCACCCTTGAGCATCTCGGTACCTTTAGTCATTATTAGTATTAGTTCACATATATTTTTACTTTATTATTCTTGCTATTATTAACTGACATTTACTTGGGACATGTAATATATGTTAGGCAATTTGAAAATATATTTCCATTTTTGAAAAAAAAATCTTTCATTTTTGAGTGTGGCATCTTAGGACGAAGATCATCCTGAGGTAACTCTAGAGGAGCCGCACCCCCTTTGGCTGTGATGGTTTCAGAGTGACTGTAAGGTTTCATCCCAGCCAAGAGACAGGAGGGAATACCACTAAAGAGGGCCAGGAAGGGTTCTTTTTCTTTAAAAAGGGAAAATACATGAGGGAGATGCCATTTCAGGGGCTGTTGGTGATGCCTGGGGTGGAGCAGCCATCTCAAGTCCACCGAGAATGTCCTTGTCCTCCCTAAAGATTGCAGAGGTCAACACTGGAGGAAACCTCAGTCCCTGAGAGATCATGGAACTGCTGCATTAACCACCAGTTTGTTGGTCAGCTTTGCTCAGAAACATAGTTCTGGAAGTGGCACACAACTCAGGATCCCAGTGGCTCCACTATGAACCTTCATTTATCATCTTCACCAGTACACACTGCTGGGTGTTGCTGATGTGTATGTACTCTGCTTAAGGCTTCCTTCCTCTCTGGCAGGAGGATGCTTTGTGCCCTAAGACAGATCTGCTGCCATCCTCTTGGGAGCCCAGAATCTGGGACATAGGCAATCAGCCATCCATCTGGCTCAGGAAACCTGTTTTAAAGGAATTATAAGCAATGCAATAAATGTCACTCCCCAAGTGCCCATGAGTCACAGCACAGGTCTCCCAGAGCCTTGGACAATTGTGTTGAAAATCTGAACCCTTAGAGCTCACGTGTACCCAGGAAGTTTTCTTTTTTTTTAATTAAGTTATTTATTTATTTATTTATTTATTTATTTATTTATTTATTTATTTATTTATTTATTTATTTATTTATTTATTTATTTATTTCTTTCACATCATTGTGATCCCTGGGGGTCCCCCCCACCTCCCCTCCCTGGTCACTCCAGCTGGTCCCCTCCCACAATTGTGTACTTTCATTTGGTTGTCCATATATTAGAGAGATCATTTGGGTTTTTGTCTTTTTCCTTCTGACTTGTTTCTGCCAGTATGATTTCTTCTAGGCACATCCATGTTATCAAAAAGTTCATCAAATTTGTCATTTTTTATTGATATGTAATATTCCACCGTGTGTATATACCACATCTTTTTCATCCAGTCATCTGTTTTGGGGCATTTGGGTTGTTTTCAGGACCTTGCAATTATAAATAGTGCTGCAATAAACATCCAAGCACAGGTGTCCATTTGTACCCACGTTGAGGTCTTCTTTTGGGTAGATTCCTAGAAGAGCTATTGCTGGGTCAAATGGTAGCTCCATTTTCATTAGTTTGAGGGTCCCCATCAGCAGTGTAAAAGTGTTCCTTTCTCTCCACATCCATGCCAGCACTTGTTGTTGTCTGATTTTTGGATGTAGGCCATTCTTATTGGTGTAAGGTGGTATCTCATTGTGGTTTTGATTTGCATTTCCCTTACTGCTAATGACGAACATTTTTTCATGTGCCTGATAGCCATTTGGACTTCCTCTTTGGTGAAGTGTCTTATTAGATCTTCTCCCCATTTTTCAACTGGGTTCTTTGCTCTGTTTTTGTTAAGTTGTGTGAGTTCTTTGTGTATCTTTGTTATCAGACCCTTATCACTTGTATGGAAGGCAAAATTTTTTTCCCACTCAGTTGGGATTCTTTTTGTTTTTTCTTTTATCTCTTTTGCTGTATAAAAGTTTTTTAGTTTGATGTAGTCCCAGCTGTTTATGTTTTCCTTCATTTTTTTGCCATCTATGGATGTGGCAAAATGAATTTCTGAATTGTAACTCATGAAGGGTTTTGCCCAGGTTTCCCTCTATGCATTTAATGGTTTCAGGTCTTATGTCTAAGTCTTTTATCCATTTTGAGTTGGTTTTTGTACATGGTATGAGGAAGGTTTATTGGTTCATTTTTTGCATGTCTTGTTCCAGTTTTCCCAGCACCATTTACTGAAGAGGCTGTCCTTGTTCCAATGTAAATTTTTCACTCCTTTGTCAAAGATTAGTTGACTATATATGTGTGGCTTTAGTTCAGAGGATTCAGTTCTGATCCATTGGTCTGATTGTCTGTTTTTATACCAGTACCAAGCTGTTTTAATTACTATGGCTTTGTAGTATAGTTTGAAGTCTGGAATAGTAATTCCTCCATTCTCTCTTTTTCTGATCAGGAGATTTTTTAATAATTGAGGTCTTTTGTTATTCCATATGAATTTCTGTAATTTTTGTTCTATATCTGAAGAATGTTGTTGGAAACTTTATAGGGATCACATTGAATTTGTAGATTGCTTTTGGTAGGTTGGACATTTTGATGATGTTAGTTCTTCCAATCCATGAGCAGAGAATGGCTTTCCATTTCCATATGTCTTCTTCTATCCCCTTTAGCAGAGTTTCAAAGTTTTCTTTATACAGATCTTTCATGTGCCTTGTTAGGTTTACCCCTAGGTTTTTTTTTTTTTTTGGAGCAATGGTAAATGGGATGTTTTTTTAAATTTCTTCTTCTTCTGTTTGACTTTTTGTGTATAGGAAATGATGCCAGTGCTACTAAAACTTTTCAAAAAATTGAGAAAGAAGGAAAACTGCCAAACAGTTTTCTATGAAGCAAACATCACTCTCATACCAAAACCAAATAAAGACAGCACAAAGAAAGAAAACTATAGACCAATTTCCCTAATGAACACAGATGCAAAAATTTTAAATAAAATCTTGGCAAACCGAATCCAGGGAAGTTTTCTACTCTCCTTTAGAGGCATAGGACACCTCACTTCTCAGAACACCTCAGTATCTGCGTTAAGTTACTAGAAGTTCTTCTACTTAAATAAGTGCTACTTATTTAACTACTTAAAAAAGTGGTCAATAACATCCCACTGGGGTCCCAGTACCCAATGGCTCCTTTATTTCTCCACATATTCTCCCCCACTTAGCCTGAACCTTCTCCCATCAGCATCTCACTTTCCTCTCCCTTGTTCATGTTATTTTCTTGATCCAGTCTCTTTCTTTCCCTGGACTCTCAATAAGGTCTTTCTGCTTATAATGAGGGCTGGTGCATGGAGAAAGCAGGCAGAGGTTGGTGATTCTAGCTATATCCAGATCCTTCTACTTACCAGCTGTGCGTCCTAAGGTAAGGGGCTCAGCCCTGCAGAGACCTAATCTTCTCCTTTGTGAAACAAGGATAACTGTTTCTATCTTGGAGTGCAGATCATGAACAAAATAAGACCTTCTGTGCAGGGGACCTTGTTGTATAAAGACCAACACAGAATTTGTGTTAGTGTCACACCTCGAAGTCCACCTAAATAGACTCACTAGTGCTTAATGTAGGTTTCTTGAGTTAACCTGAAATAAATAATTCCCAGATTTCTAGGCTCTCTTTGAAGGGTTTCCCCACCATTTCATCTCAGCTGAAAAAAAAAAATCAGAAGCTTGAAGGTTGAGGAGGAACTGGAGAGAGGGCAATGAAGTAAGCCGGATGCTAGAAACCCAGATTGCCTTTGGCTCAGTCTAGATTTGAGGGAAACCTGGAATTACTGCAATTTCATCACAGCAGCTGGTCCAAGATAAACCTGCCAGAACTGCTCAGAGGCCAGATCTGGATTGCAGTGATAGCTGGGGCCTGCTGAGCAGCAAGGAGAAAGTATTTATCTGACATTTTTTCAACCCCAACCAAGAATTTTCTTTGGCTCAAGATGCTGTTGGGACCGGTTTTCATTTGCATGGAGCTCATTTGAGGATCCGTGCCTCTGACAGTAGAGACTTCTTAGAAAGACTTCCATCCCCCTGCCTCCTTTCCACGTGTGCCTTTCTCATGATTCAGAAATAATTATTCCTCCAGGAAGACTAATCCCCTGGTCTTATTTGTGCTTGGACTATGCCAGAACCTCACATGTAAGTTCGCTCTGATTCAGTTCCACACACAGTCTGGGCAGGCATAGGCATCAGCAAAGATGGCCACCAAGGAACACTTGCCCTCCTTCCAAACTGGCAGGCTTCATCAACTGGAACCCATGTTAACTGATGCGGCACATTTTAATACTTTCCACTGTTTCAAGCTGTGGCAGCAAATTAGAGTGTGAATCTTCTCAACAGCTGCTTCTAGAGTGGCTGTCTGGAATCTCTACCTCCTTGACAACTTGGTGCCAGCCAAAGAAAATTTTGTCCATCATTATATATCTTGGAGAGGTTTCAAGAGAGTCTTGTCTGGGCCAAAATATCACCATTTTTATATTATTAAATAAATGCTGCATTTTTAAAATAGGTAACATTTGGAGGTAGTAAGAACATTCTAGGAGTAGAATAAAGAGATGGGGAGGGAACAGTCCGGAATGTATCCAATCTTATCAGTATAATCTTCTCAACTTATTCCAGTGGTATTTACAGGGGTCATTGTGTGTCATTGACTTACTATTCTTAGTCAAAACTAAATACAAAGATGATTTTTGTTGCACCATTGTCTTGGTTGAAGACCTGAAACAAGTAAAATGCCCATTAACAGGGGATCTGGTTAAATCAATTCTGATACATCCAGTCAGCAGAATGCCACATAATCTTCAAAAAAGAATGAGACAGCAAGCATGAACGACGAATGTTACAAGGAAATGATCTTCAATAACTATAGTTCAATCAAAATACACTGTATGCTCATCTAATATATTAGTTGTCTATGGGGAGGAAAACTCATGGCAAAGGAGCCAGGAAAGGAATTTTTATATACTTTGATATTATCCACATATACAAAAATAAGATGATTGATTGTTTTCAAAAAGTACATTCAGAATCTAGTGTGAACCCACTGTATCATTCAAACAATCATGATCATAAGAACTTTCATTTGCCGAGGAATTCTGTTTTCAGCCTCTGTGTTAAGGCTTTTTCCTCAGAGCAATCCTATGAAATAGATGCTACCATCTTCATGTTAAAATCTAAGACACCATGACTCAAAGTTGCCTGAAGTTACACAACCTGCACAAGGCTGGGATTCATACTTAGATAAGGGTGAACTTTTTCTTCTGGTGTCTGGAGGCCTCCTGGGATCAAACCCTCGGTGAGACTGCATCAGCCCCACCACTGTCCCCAAGGCCTGGCAGAGTGCTTGGCACACAGGAGGTATCTAATACTTGCTGAATGAATGATAAACAGAAAGCAAAACAATGAGAGCAAGATGTGGTCGGTAATTCCCTAAAAGGAATTTTATACATGTTTGAGCAACTTGGAATTACAGGATAACACCCCACTGAGATTACTTGGAACACAACCACCTTCATTTGGATGGCTGTTGTTTGCTTTATAAAAAAAAAAGTCACATTGTTTTTGGTCACACCTCACAAAGCCTCATTACTTCAAAATGACTTTCTGGCGAAAGATGATTTCACAACAAGGAGAACAAGAGAATGTGGTTTTCATTAGGTTACCTTTAAAAATAGCTGTTTTTCAGATGGGATCATAGGAATAAATACTTCTCTTTTGTTTTGGCTTTTGTTTTTCTTCATGACTGTTGAGAAAGTCCGACGAGTGTGGTCATTCTTTTTCAGGGTGAATTTGGGAACCAAACAGTTAAACAGTCAGCCAACTTGGCTTCCTTGCTGCCTCCCAGCTAAGGAGATGAATGGAATGTTCATGAGGTCGTTTGGCAGGCGTCCACATTCCTATGGGAACGTTGCAGTAGTGAGAGCTTTGGGACACTAAGAGGCAAATGTGTGGGAGGTGTGGGGCAAACTGCAAACGATCCAAAGTCTCAGAAAAAAAAAAAATGCATGGAGTGCCTTTGGCCCAATGATGCTTTGCAGAGGACCAGCAAACTCTCCCGCCCTGGCTCAAAATCCATGACAGAAATCATGACTGTCAGTTCCTTCCTATAGCTGCCCAGGCTCTGAATAGTGTGGGGGCACTTCCTGTACCACTGCGGATGTGGGTTCCTTGAAAAGAGCTCATGAACGAGTCCCACTTCTCAGGCTGATTACACTCCATCTTTTCTCACACTCAACAAAATGATTTTAGAGAAGTTTGCCCAAGCCCCTCTTACCTTCCCCTTCCCCAGTCCTGCAGCTTTCTCTGACCCACAA